>OY731403.1:83288707-83470638 GCA_963425845.1 Sphenostylis stenocarpa | reverse complement strand
GGGAGCTATTTTCTATATTATGCACTTATTGAGGGGGAGCTTTCATTTTTTGATCATAATCAAAATAGGGGGAGAAATTATTTAAAGCCTCTTATGTTTATTATTTAAAGACTCTTATGTTTATTAATTTTAAATGTTGTCTAGTATGTTTAATGTTTTTGTTAGTAGTGACAGATAAAACAGGTTATTACAAAGGGCTTTAAGGGAAATTTTGATCATCATAAAAAAGGGGGAGATTGTTGAACATACAAGGATATGAATGTTGAACATACAAGGATATGAAGCTTGTAGATTTTGATGATGATTCAAGAATAAAGGACTTAGAGATTTGAATACTTGCAATCTTGTGTAATAACTCTGTTTTTATGTTTTTGAGTCTATAATATTAGAGTCCAAGACAGTCAGCACATAGACCATCCTTTAAAAGCTCTAAAAACTCATTTTTAAGAAAATTACACTGTGATAATCGATGATCACCCTAGATAATCGATTATTACAGCAAGAAAACCATTTTCAAGAAATCCTCTCTGTGATAATCGATTATCACTCAGGATAATCGATTATCACAAGCTGATAATCGATTATTTGGGCAGATAATCGATTATCCTGACCCAGTATTGTTCCCCTGCGAATATGGTTCTGGAATAATCGATTATCACTCAAGATAATCAATTATTTGTGTCTGTTATGTGTTTTGAAATTTAAATTTGGACCAAGTTTCAAAAATCCTATTCCCAATTCATCTATTTTCGAAAATCCCCAATTCCCAGACCCTATCCTCTCTACTTAAGGTTCTCTAAGGCTCTTTGCAAATTGAACAAACCTTTTTCATACAAAAGTTAATAGTTGTGACTACTAGAGAACTTCTATAGGGAAGAAAAATGGGCTTTTGAAAACCTAGTGTGGGCTAGAAGCAATAAGAATCACTGAGTGAGTTTCTTGGTGGATTGTGTGTTGTGTCGTCTCTAGGAAAATTTGTTCTTCATCCTTTGTGGATTCAAAGAAGGTGTTCATCTCTTGTGTGACTCAAGAGAGGTGTTTTCTTTACCTTATCTTTTCAATTTGTAATCTGTTTGTAAACTGTGATTATAGTGACAGTGTTAATCCTCTATTTGAGTGATTAGCAACTAGACGTAGGGTCTTTTGATCTGAACCAGTATAAATCAACTGTGTAATCTTCTATCCCTTATCTATTTACTTTACACAACATTTTAATCGATGAAATTTGGGGAAAAATTTTAAAACCCTAATTTTTGTTTAAGAAACCAATTCACCCCCCTCTTGGTTTTTGTCCGTAAACGCAAACATTCCACTGCGTGATTCTAACACCAAAAGCCCCTTTATATAGAAAATTTTTCAGGGTCGAGATGACCGTCTAGGATTCGGGACGGTCATCTCAATTTTTCAGGGTTCGGGACCATCGTCTAGAATGTTTAGACGTCAGTCTCGCTCTTCGTGACATGGCGAGACAACGGTCTTGCTAAACAAGACGGCGGTCTCTCCTTTAGCGAATGGCGAGACGGTGGTCTCGATTTCAGGGAATGACGAGACGGTGGTCTTGCCATTGGTGAATGACGAGACAGCGATTTCGCCAAACGAGACGACCGTCTGGGCTTTTCTAGGTTTTTTTTTTGGAGAATATAGGACCCTGTTCACAAACATCTATGCATGCAATATTTTCATGTTATGTGTCCTATAATACTTATTTAGTTAAATTTTCGGAAGGATTAACTGATGTGTCTTTTGAAGACGAGGCCCTTCTGATGTTGTTCTTTAGTTGTACTTGTTTATACCATTCTGAACTTGCTATAACCGAAGAATAATTGTTGACTGGGGAGTAAACTTGCCATGTTGGTGTAATTTTTCCTTTCTCTGGAGGTTTCAATCCTCTTGTTGATTATATGCCTCCATATTCTTGTAGATCCCAAATCTTGCCCGGCCTCAAAATAAGAGCAGAAGACCTCCTATTCGAAGATGGACAAAGCCAAAAAAGCCACTAGGAGAGACTATTAGGCCCCATGTTAGAGTAGCAAGGATTTTCTGTATAAAAATAAGGATTTTCGCCTTCAGAAGTTGAGACCGTCGTCTCGCTTTTCGGGACCGCCATCTCGCCATTGATGCAAGTCAAGACCGCCGTCTCGTTTGGCGAGACGGCCGTCTCGCCACTTGCCAATGGCGAGACCCCCCTCCCATTTGGCGAGAAGGCCTTCTCGTCACTTGGAAAATCGATACCACCGTCTCGCCAAATGAGACGACGGTCTCGCCACTTAAACAAGTCGAGACGGCCGTCCCGAATGGCGAGATGGCTGTCTTGACCTGACACGTGCGAATCCCTATAAATAGTGAGTGCTCCCCCCCTCATTTCACACAGTTCTTCCACTTTCCCTTCTACACTTTCTTCAAATTCTCTTCCTAGAGTGCCTCCGAAGTATTTCCGGAGTTTCTGAGTGTCTTAGAGAGCTTTTTATAGCGTTTCGAGAGCGATTTTCGGCGTTGTAAGAGCAAAGGGCTGCCAAAACGCACCCTATTTTCAAGAGAACTAATCAAAAAGCTTTCTTCAGAGGTTTCTTCACTCTCTCCCTCTCTTTTACTGTCTTTATTTTTATGATTAAATTGCATAATAGACATTAGGGTCATGTAGTCATTATTTTATTTCCACAAATAAAAGGGTAAAAGTGTCTTTTTGAAAGTTTATCTATAAAATAACTGGCCTATCAAAGGGAACCCGAAAGGGGCGTCGTAAGGGAACTAACACTTCCCTTACATGTAACTAACTCCCTTACCCAACTCTGGTTTTAACGACCAAAGTTGGTTTTTGAAAACCAACGCCTTTTCTTTCCTTTTTCGATGTTTCCAGTAAAAACATCGGTGGCGATTCCATCAGAACCCTTTCAAATTAGTTCTTAGGTCAACCCGGTTATTGGACGATCTAAGAGCACCCTTTTGAAAACCTCGCCCTCAGGTTCAGTCCGGTTATCGGACAACCTAAAGGCGTTGTAACATCACCATAAAAACGCGAAAAATGGAAAAGTCAGAACCATCACGTCGCTCCGACCGCCTCTTTTTGACAACGGCGATAGATGGCGACTCCACTAGGGAAGCCTAGAGAGTTGATCCCATTTAGTGATGGGCTAGTTTAATAAATAAACTAAGAAATTTCGCTTTTACTCTACCTTGTATTATAACATGTTTTAATTGCTTGGCTTTAATAACTGTTGTTTGTTTATTTTTACGCAATTGTTTGAAATACAAATTGCACACAAACCTTTGCACACAACAGTTCCCTTTATACCCGGGGGCAAGTGAGAAATCCATAGGGAGTGGGTGGCAGGTATGGTTCGCCGTAGTGATGGCCTTGAGCCCACCGGTGTGATCGGAAACCACCACTCAAGGTGATAACCTTCCTCTTTTGGCACAAAGACTAACTATGGCCTTAGTGCTAAGCATGGTCGGAAGGCTGAAGAGTGGGGACCCTATAATGGGGGCACCTTGGGGGCCTAAGCCTTGGTGAGAACAGTTAGAACCTACCCTTGCCAATGCACTTTTCTACAGGAAAACCCTACCTCGTGATTAAAACGACTTCTTGCCTGTTCGCGGATGATTGAATTGTGTGCACATTTGTTTGTTGCATTTGATTGCATAACATAACTAAACAACAGAAAAATCACAAAAAACATTTATTATAAACGCCCTTATCTCGGACAGTCTGCCTTTTAGCTAGCCTGGTTTCAGGTTCTTTGCAAGCTAAGTAGCCACGCAGTCCGACAGAAGAGATAAGGGACGCTAAACATTATTCTTTCGTAATAAGCCATTTTATCTCGAACAGTCTTCCTTTTAGCTAGCCTGGTTTCAGGTTCTTTGTAAGCTAAGTAGCCACGCAGTCCGACAGAAGAGATAAAAGGCTCTAAAATAAAATCAAATAAAAACCCAAATAAAATAAATGGGACCTTGTTCATAAACCTTAAATCATTCATGTAGGTAGTTTATTCTTCCAGAAGACAAAATACGCAAATACCATCATATATCATAAAACATGATAAATAAGGAAAATAAAACACTCACATTCATACCTACAATAAACATCATGTTCATAAAACATGCATTTTGGTTTTAGAAAATGGAGGGGACTAGTAGACATTTGAAGAAAGTGGACATTCCCCGATACCATACTGAGAAGTTGGAACAGCTTTACGCGATAATGCCACTAGAGGTCCGCTCCGACTTTCAAAAATCCTATGGACGGATCCTTGACCTGCTGAAGATCTGTGTCGATCCCATTTTTATCAGGGTTCTAGTTCATTTCTAGAACTCCAGTCTGCGCTGCTTTGAATTCCCACAATTCGACATGTTGCCCACTTTGGAGGTGTACGAGATTATGCTAAAATGGCCCAAATCAGCCGGGGTCCATATTCGCCATGGGGCATACACTCCTATAGCACAAATCGCTACCATCATCCGATTGCCATTCCGGCAGACTACCCTAATGGAAAAAGGGAACATCCAAGGTTGGAAAGTCTCAATGTTAGAAGACCATCTGTCCACTTTGGCTGAAAGGGCAGAATGGGTCACTTTTAACAAAACCCTGGACTTAGTCATATTTGGAACAATTTTGTTTCCCTTCCACATCGACATAGTGGATCAAGCCGTCATGGACGCCTTCTTCGCCTGGGACGTGAACTCGAAGAGTCCCTTGCCTGCAATTCTTGCCGACACCTTGCTCTCGGTAGAATTTTGCTGCCAGAAGCAAGGAAAAACACTCCGATGTTGCTCTTCACTACTTTTTGTGTGGGGAATCACACATTTCTACGCCTCTAGTCACATGGGGATGTTCCCCGACCCTTTGAGAAGCTTCTCCAAAATCCCTCTCCACTGACGCCTAACCTCAGAGTGGAAGGTCGAGTTGGAACAATGGGACCCTGACCAATTATCCTGGGTTTGCCCTTGGTTCCGATCCGGCCCAGCCCTTATCAGATGTGGGGATTACCCGAGCATATCGTTGATAGGACTCAGGGGTTGCATAGCCTATTCACCTAGAGTACCTATGAGACAACTCATGAGGACTCAAACTACAATATCCTGAGGGGGGCTCGGAGGACTGTGTTTCTTCGGAGACCCATGCACCATCGCCAACTCACTAGCCATGAGAAGAGCATGGGAGAAACCAGTCTTTATGGGAGATAGAGAGCTAGGAAAAGCTCGAGTAGCTGCCTCCAGTAACTACGAGGAGTGGAGGAGGAAAAGAGGGATGTCTCAACCATCCACCTCACTCGCTACATGTGCAAATAGTGAAGAGTTGCAAACCCAAATCAGCGCCTTGACCCAGAGGATAGAAATCATGGGAGCCTAGATGAGGGCCCTCGAAGAAAGAGAATAAGAATCTATCCTCACCATAGACGGTCTACAGAGGCAATGCAAGAAAAAGGATCATGAAATAGAGCGCCTCAAGGATCATTGTGCTGACTCTAACGAGCAAGCTATCCGAGCATCCAAAGCTGCTAGAACCAGCTTGCATAGCCAACTTCAAGAAATAACCGCCAAATCAGTGCGCCTTGAGGCCGAATAAGCAAAACAGGCTCAGACGATCAAGGACTTTCTACAAGACCTCATAAGGACTCGGTCAGAAATACGCCAAGAGCGAGAGGCCAACCAAAGACTCAACAGAAGTCTCACTGAGCTATGCTGCAAAGAAAGAGATGGGTTAGCTCAGTACGGTCAAGTACTGCAAGAAAAGGACCGAGCCCTTGCAAAGCTCGACGAGCTACAAGCCTTGGTCGTCCATCAAGAGGCGAAAATAAAAGAGGCTCAAAAGTACAGTGAAGATATGAGCCAGGCGGTCCAGAAGCAAAGCGAAGCACTCGCTCGTCACGTCCGGGAAGCTGAAAAGGAATTACATAGAGATCAAGACCCGCCTGTGGGTTTCTTTAGGCTTTTCCGTTTCTGTCAAAAGTTGCTTCGTAGTATGGAATAGGGGAATGTACTCCTTCTACGGATGAATGAAATTTTTCTTTATTCAATAATTGTCTACTTGCATGCATATCATTCATTTTCATATTTGACTTCCCCTCCTTCACTTTTAATAAATAAGATAATAAAAAGGAAGGATTAACTGACATGTCTTCCAAATCAAAAGAATGGAGAGAACGCCACTTTTAATCAAGCTCTCCCCAACGGTCCATCCACCACAAGAGGATAATAAGCCTCGGTCGTTGGTCCTCAAAACCAATAAGAAGGGGCAAGGACACCTGTGCGACTATTTATGCCACGTCCTTTCCCCTACGAATCAAATAAAGTTGTACCATGGAGATATGGAGAATCTTCACCAATAAAGGAGGATATCTCCAATATAGACGGCATTGGGGGCATGACTAGAAGTGGAAGGGTCTACTCCCCCAAGGACTTACAAGAAGATGTCCCCAAAAATAAAGGAAAAAATAAACAGACCAAAGAAAAAGAAAATTAGGAATCCAAGGAGGAGACTGAGGAATTACTCCAATTTATAAGACAAAGCGAGTATTGCATTATTGACCAGCTCAATCATACACCTGCTAAGATAACCCTGTTATCTCTAATGATGAGCTCGGAACCACATAGAAATGCCCTGATGAAGGTCTTGAGCGAAGTGCATGTACCTCACACCATATCCCAAGAAAAGGTCGAGAGGATCGTCGGTCACATCACGACAAGCGATCACCTCACCTTTATAGAGGAAGAACTCCCCCTCGAGGGGTCAAACCACAACAAGCCCTTGCACATATCCATCAAGTGCAAGGAATACCTCATTGCCAAAGTTCTTGTGGATAACGGGTCATCCTTGAACGTGATGCCCAAGTGTACACTCAACAAGCTGACTATTCAAGGAACCTGTATGCGCCTAAGCAGCACTATCGTTCGAGCCTTCGATGGATCCAAAAGAGAAGTAGTGGGAGAAGTCAATCTGCCAATCCAAGTTGGACCCACTATCTTCAACATCGATTTCCATGTAATGGATATTACTCCGGCATATAGTTGTCTCCTCGGTAGGCCTTGGATTCATGATGCTAAGGCAGTACCTTCAACGCTCCACCAAAAAATCAAGTTTATAGTGGATGACAAATTGGTCACGGTCCAAGCAGAAGATGACATCCTAATTAGTGGACCATCAACCCAACCTTATGTGGATGCGGCTGAAAAGGCCCTTGAAACATCTTTTCAAGCGCTCGAAATTTCCAGTGTAGAGAGACTTCCCAAAAACACAAAGGTAACCCGTATGATGATGAAGTATGGTTACCATCCTGGCCAAGGATTGGGGGCAGATTCCCAAGGGATGAGGGAACCCCCAGAATTCAAAGATAATCCTTTCAAGTGTGGCCTAGGATATGACCCTACAAAGGGCCGAGCAGAAGGAAGAAAAGGGAAGTCTCCCCTCTGCACACTCAAACAGATATTTTGAAGCGGAGGGATGCAAGCATCAAGAGCTACCCTAGTCATTAGGAAATCTTTTTCTTCGCTTAAGGGATGTAGACCTAATGATTGTTAGAGATTATCCCCCGGGGCCAGCCCGACCCCCGGGCATTTTAGGGCACATATTCCCTTACTAATTAATAAAGAATACACTTCTTACTATCTGCTTCTCTTCTTGTTATTTCATGACTAGACCTCATAATAACCTTGTCTAAATAAACAAGAAAAGAGAAGAATCAAAGCGCGTCCAAATAATAAAAAATTTACCATTGACATTACAATCAAGCTGGTCGATTAGAAGCACAAAATAAGGCTTTACCTCACCATAAATAAAGTCATGTTTCGCCAATATTGTGAAAAAAAAAAAAAAAAAAAAAGAGAAAAAGCCCATAGAAGCCAAAGGCCAAAAGATAAGGGCGAATACCCGGTAGGAAACCCTCTATGGGGGCTACACAAAAGATAGGGTCAACCCGTTAGGACACTTGAACAAAAATAAAGGGTAGCCTAGGCAAAAGTTAGGGTTACAAAAGTAAGGTCCGCTAGGATTCCCTAAACCAAAAAAAAAGGAACCTAGACAAAAGATAGGACCAAAACATAATATCCTAGTTCGAAAACCCAAAGGGCGATCTAGGGAAATCGATCAGCCATAAAAAGCAATGGAAATAGGTTAAGGCACAAATTCAAACAAAAGAGAAAAAAACGTTCGCTTAGACAAAATCTTAAACACCTAAGCCTAACCTTAGCCAACCATTCTTACAAAATCTTTTCTAAATAAAATCAACCGTCTAAAACACAAGCCGTTGAATTTACCCTTTACTTCTTTTCTCTTGACCCTCACAACATTATTCTAACAATTAGTTTGGGAATATGGAGGCGTATAGTCAATAAGAGGATTGAAACCCCTAAAGTGAAGAAAAAGGGACACCAACATGGCAAAGTGTGCTCTCCAAAAAAAAAAGAGAAAAAAAAGAAAACAAAAAAAAAAGAGAGAAGAGAAAATTATTCTTCGGTCACGTTAAGTCCAGAACAGTACAACCAAGTACAGCAGAAGAACAAAAAATCAGAGGGCACCTGTCTCTACAAGATGCATCAGTTAATTCTTCTGAAAAACTAATGAAATAGGCATTATAGGACATCAAACATGAAAACATTGCATGCATAAAATGTTTTTGAACAAGGTCCTATTTTCTTCAAAAAAAAAAAACTTCTAAAAATCGAGACCGTCGTCTCGTTCTCCTAAACCACCGTCTCGATTCGCACTAAAACGAGACCGTCGTCTCGACTTGGACAAAAACGAGACCGCCGTCTCAACTGCTGAGAGGGTCGTCTCGCCAGAAGCCAAAGTCGAGACCGCCGTCTCGAAGTTCCAAACGGCGGTCCCGAATCCTGCGGAACCGAGATTGCCGTCTCGACTTCCCAGATGATGGTCCCGAATCCAAACAAAAATCCTATAAATAGGGGTGTTGTCGCCGCCGTCCGTTCTGACGTCTAGGGACATCTCGAATGTTTATGCGAGCGGTCGCGAAAAGATGGTTTAGACTCGCGTTTTATGTTTAAAATATGTTCATTGCTTCCGAGGTGCTCAACAACTGAACTATCCTCTAATAGAAGCAAGGTTTTCGAAAAAGGGGTTCTTTTGGAGTCGCCACCAATGTTTTGACCTTAAACATTGGAAAAGGAAAAAAAGATGTTGATTTTAATAAAAACCGCACTTGGCCATTATAACCAGAGTTGGGTAAGGGAGTTAGTTACGTGTGGGGAAGGTGTTAGCACCCCCACAACGCCCCTTTTGGGTTCCCTATGACGGATTAATTCGTTAAGTGAAGATTATAAGAAATTACGCTATTACCCTATTTTATTCATACAACATTTAAATATGGCTATCTACATGATTTTATTTACATTTCATATATAAAGCAATAAATAAAGCAGTAAAAGAGAAGAGATTTGAAAAGAACATCCGTAGCAAGCTTTATATTGCGACTCTTTTACAATAAGGACGCGTTCGGCAATCCCTCGCTCTACAACGACTCTCCTCACGAATAAACTCGACTCGACTAAAATTTTACAGAAGAATCGAATGTCGGAATATAATTCCTTAACTGATTGTTACCTATTTAAGGCAATCAGAAAGATCATTCGAAGGAGGGAGAGAAGTAGACAAGTGCTCTGAGTTGTCTGGAGTGTGGAAAATGAGCAAATGAGCCTCCTATTTATAGTTTTCACAGCCTGGCACCTCGGGACGGCCGTCCGGGACTCAGAAAACAGGGATGAGCGTCTCAGGGAGTTGGGACGGCTGTCCCATTTGAATTTCTGGGTTGGGACGGGCGTCCCACCTTTGGGACGGACGTCTCACTTGTCCTAGGAAGTTTGGGACGGCCGTCCCACATTTGGGACGACTGTCTCAACTTGTTCTGGCCTGTTTTTGTGTTCTGGGACCCCCGGGAAGCTTTCCTTGCTATTTTTGGACGTTGGTTGATGCCGATAGATGTCCATTGAAGCTTTATCTTCATATAGGAAGTCTTCTTGACCCTTATTGAGATGTCGGACGAACTTTTATCTTCGTTATAGGAGGTCTCTTTGGCCTTTATCGAGAAATTAGATGAACTTCGTGTTGTTGTAGGAGGTCTTCTTGGTTTTTATTGAGAAGCTGGGCGAACTTTATCTTCGTGTGAAGTTTCCCTAGCTTTTATTTGAGAGACCGGGAAAAATTAGGGGTCTACAGGCGCCTTGGGGGGGGGGGGTTCAAACACTCTCTCTCACACTCTCACTCTCCTCTCTCTCATATTTGAGCATCCTACTACCAAAAATGCATAGAGGTGAATCTACCAGGAAGAGAAGGGGCTCTGCTGGCCCAAGTTCCTCCATGGCCCCAACTCCACAAGATCCGACTCAGCTTTCGCCCCAACACCAGGCCCGCCTAGAACATATTCAAGGGTACACTTGGCACCCCATGCTAAGACTAGACTTCGGTATCCTCGCTGAGTTCGGTTGGGAAGATGAGGTCTGCGCCCACCTCGACAGCATTGGATGGCGTTTCCTCCTCCAATATCCCCCTACCCACGTCTACCCACAAGCAGTGATGGAATTCCTCGCCTCCATCGCCTACTGCGAGCTCCCCGCCATGGTGTCGGGCCTCCCGCCGACGAGGATGGTGTCCTACTTAATGAATGGGTTGTACCGGGCAACGACCTTGGACGAGTTCAATGTGTCTATTAGATTCGTCCGGCCCGAGGATGTCCTAACTCGGGAATACTAGGATGCCATCTGCGAGCGCCCTGCTACCCTCACCGCCGGCGAAATGTGGGAGGAACTCATGGGGATGCACACCTTACCATCCCTGCTAAAGGGCTCCACACTCACTCCCACCCTCCGCATTTGCCACAAGCTACTGGCTAGGACTGGCCACGGGGGGAAGGAGAGTCAGGGTAAGGTCACCTACCCAGATCTCTTCGCCCTCTACTGCATGAGCCAAGGGTGCTGGTGCAACCCCGACTACTTCTTCGTGAAGAACCTTAAGGACTTCAGGAGCCATCCCATAGGAGTCATCCTCATGGCTCCCCTTATCACCCCACTGGCAGAAAAATGGGGGTGTAGCGGCAGGGAAGAACTGGCCTCCAACCTTCGACCCGAGACTATCAATGGGTCCATCCTGGTCAGCATGGGGATGCTACTCCGCCAAGGGTCTCGGTTGATCCTCCACCCCTCACTGGACATAACTCTGGATCTCTGGGACATAGTGGCAATGCAAGATCTCCTGACACCCCCAGATTTCTAGCAACAACAACAACAGCAACAACATCGGCAACAACAGCAGTACACGGATGACTTTGCTTGCATCAACCGCAACCTCTACAGCTTGCGCCAACAATTTGACCAAATGTCCCTAAGACAGGACCAGATGTCCTTAAGACAGGACATCTTCGACACAAGGATGGAGACATTCGGCCAGATATAAGAGGGAATAAGGCAAGACCTGGCGATGTTCCGGCAAGAACACCTCGACGCAATCCGAGACCAGATAGAGTTTCAGAGGCACATGTACCGGCAATTCCTTCCTCCGGGATCGTCTCCCGACTCAAGTCCACCGTCTTAGGGATAGTACTAAAAAATAAATGCTGTAACAAAAAAAAAATTCATAAATAAAAATTTTATTTCATCCATTTTTGCTATCTTTTTCGAAAAAGTCAGCGTAGCAAAAAGAAACTATAAGTAAAAAGACTTATGCTCAATCCTGGAAAAGCCAAAATCCGAAATCACGAGAAAAAAAGATATAACCGCGGAAAAAGGCAGGATAAAAAACAAAACAAGTCAACCAAGAAGATTTTCGACGACCAACAAAAGTCGAACAAAAAATAAATAAATAAACAAGACTACTCGGCAGCCACCAAACTAGACGACCACTCCCAGAAAAAACAAATACAAGAGAACACATCTCAACATCGGTGCATGAGCGATTGAGCAGTAAGCCACCACCACCACCAGTCCTATGCAGTGGACTGTACCAGCCTAATGGGGCGTTCATACCCATCAACTTGCCCACGAAGTGTGCCTAATCTGCACGCGAACCGGATCAGTAAGTCGCAACTACCAGCCTGATGGGGGGTTTATACTCATCCAGTCCTACGCACAGTGGGCTGTAACTACCAGCCTGATGGGGGGTTTATACTCATCCAGTCCCACGCCCAGCGGACTGCAACTACCAGCCTGATGGGGGGTTTATACCCATCAAGTGAAGGATCGACTACCGTTAGAAGGAGTATCCTGAGGTTGTACCACGTGTCAACCAAAAGGATCGGCTACCATCAGAAGGAGCATCCTGAAGGCGCATAACACACTTTTCCCCAGAGGATCAACCGCCGCAAGACGAAACATCCGAAGGGTAACCGGGTAAGAGGGTCAACTCCTTTACCCTCCAGTCGATCTTCTTGGCACGACAGGCCAACAGTCGACTAGTCAGGTAAAGGGGGGGCAGTTGTAGACCCTAAATCTTGCCCGACCTCAAAATAAGAACAGAAGACCTCCTATTCGAAGATGGACAAAGCCTAAAAGGCCACTAGGAGAGACTATTAGGCCCCATGATAGAGTAGGAAGGATTTTCTGTATAAAAATAAGGATTTTCGCCTTCAAGAGTCGAGACCGTCGTCTCGCTTTTCGGGACCGCCGTCTCGCCATTAATGCAAGTCAAGACCGCCGTCTCGTTTGGCGAGACGACCATCTCGCCACTTGCCAATGGCGAGACCCCCCTCCTGTTTGGTGAGAAGGCCTTCTCGTCACTTGGAAAGTCGATACCGCCGTCTCGCCAAACGAGACGACGGTCTCGCCACTTAAACAAGTCGAGACCGCCGTCCCGAATGGCGAGACGGTCGTCTCGACCTTGCCAGTCGAGACTGTCGTCTCGACCTGACAGGCGCGAATCCCTATAAATAATGAGCGCTCCCCCCTCATTTCAAACAGTTCTTCCACTTCCCCTTCTACACTTTCTTCAAATTCTCTTCCTAGAGTCCCTCCGAAGCATTTCCGAAGTTTCTGAGTGTCTTAGAGAGCTTTTTATAGCGTTTCGAGAGCGATTTTCGGCGTTGTAAGAGCGAAGGGTTGCCAAAACGCACCCTATTTTCAAGAGAACTAATCAAAAAGCTTGCTTAGGAGGTTTCTTCACTCTCTCACTCTCTTTTACTGTCTTTATTTTTATGATTAAAATTGCATAATAGACATTAGGGTCATGTAGTCATTATTTTAATTCACCAAATAAAAGGGTAAAAGCTTCTTTTCAAAATTTTATCTATAAAATAACTGGCCTATCATAGGGAATCCGAAATGGGCATCGTAAGGGAACTAACACTTCCCTTACACGTAACTAACTCCCTTACCCAACTCTGGTTTTAACGACCAAAGTTGGTTTTTGAAAACCAATGCCTTTTCTTTCCTTTTTCGATGTTTCCGGTAAAAACATCGGTGGCAACTCCATCAGAACCCTTTCAAATTAGTTCTTAGGTCAGCCCGGTTATCGGACGATCTAAGAAC
Organism: Sphenostylis stenocarpa; assembly: GCA_963425845.1. Lineage (NCBI taxonomy): Eukaryota > Viridiplantae > Streptophyta > Magnoliopsida > Fabales > Fabaceae > Sphenostylis > Sphenostylis stenocarpa. The sequence goes on along the minus strand of OY731403.1, from coordinate 83,457,174 downwards.
ACCCTTTCGAAAACCTCGCCCTCAGGTTCAACCCGGTTATCGAACAACCCAAAGGCATTGTAACATCACCCATAAAAACGCGAAAAATGGAAAAGTCGGAACCATCACGTCGCTCCGACTGCCTCTTTTTGACGGTGACGACAATTCCCCCACTAATTATCAGAATATTGTGATAAGGGTCAAGAGAAGAGAAGTAAGAGGATAATTTATTCGAGGGCTTGTGTTTTAGACAGTTATTATTTTTATTTAAAGGGGGATTTTGTAAGAATGGCTGGCTAGGGTTGGTTAAAGTGTTTAGGCTAATGTTAAACAAACGTTTTGTTTTGAGGATATGCGTCTTAGCCAATTTCTATTGCTTTCTTATGGCTGATTGACTTCCCCAGACTGCCCTTTGGGTTTTCTGACTATGATATTGTGTTTTGGTCCTGACTTTTGTCTAGATTTCCGTTTTTCTTGTTTTGGGAATCCTAGCGGACTTTATTTTGTAACCCTAACTTCTGCCTAGGCTACCCTTTATTGTTGTTTAGGTTTCCTAACGGGTCAATCCTAATTTTTGCCTAGCCCCCTTGAGTGGGTTTCCTACTAGGTAATTTGCCCCCCTTTTTTTTTGCCTTTGTCTTCTATGGGCTTCTTTTTTATTTATGTTCTTTTTCTTTTTTACACAATATTGACGAAACACGGTTTCATTATGATGAGGTAAAACCTTATTCTGTGTTTTTAGTCAATCAGTTTGATTATTTTTTGCCGATGGCGCGTTTTTCTTATTTTGACACACTTTTTGAAAACATTTGCTTAAACATGGTTATTATGGGGTTTAGACATGAATAGCAAGAATAGAAGTAGATAGTAAGAATTGTATTCTTATTAATTAAAAGGGGAATACATGCCCTTAAAATGGCCAGGGGTCGAGCTAGCCCCGGGGAATAATCTCTAACAATCACTGGGTTTACATCCCTTAAGAGAGGAAAAAGAACTCCCTATAAATAGAGTTGCTCTTGATGCTTGTATCCCTCCGCTTTGGAAGATTTGCTTTAATGTACAGAGAGGAGACTTCCCTTTTCTCCTTATAGCTCGACCCTTTGTAGGGTCATATCCTAGGCCATGTTTCAGGGGATTGTCCTTAAATTCCAGGGGCTCCTTTACTCCTTGGGAGCTTGCACCGAGCCCTTGGCCAGGATGGTAACCATACTTCAGCATCATGTGGGCTACCTTCGTGTTGCTAGGAAGTCTCTCTACATTGGTGATTTCGAGCACTTGAAAGGATGTTTCAAGGGCCTCTTCAGCCGCATCCACATAGGGTTGGGTAGACGGTCCATTGATCAAGATGTTATCTTCCGCTTGGACTGTGACCAATTTGTCGTCTACTGTGAACTTGACTTTTTGGTGGAGCATTGAAGGTATTGCCTTAGCGTCGTGAATCCAAGGTCTGCCAAGGAAACAATTGTATGCTGGAGTAATATCCATCACGTGGAAATCAACATTGAAGGTAGTGGGACCAATTTGGATTGGCGGATTAATTTCTCCCACTACTTCTTGTCATCGTCGTCCGTTCCGACGTCCAGGGACATCTCAAACGTTTATGCGAGCGGTCGCGAAAAGATGGTTAAGACTCACGTTTTATGCTAAAATTATGTTCATTGCTTCTGAGGTGCTCAACAACTGGACTATCCTCTAATAAAAGCAAGGTTTTCGAAAAGGGGTTCTTTTGGAGTCGCCACCAATGTTTTGACCATAAACATTGGAAAAGGATAAAAAGGCGTTGATTTTATTAAAAACCAAACTTGGCCATTATAACCAGAGTTAGGTAAGGGAGTTAGTTACGTGTGGGGAAGGTGTTAGCACCCCACAACGCCCCTTTTGGGTTCCCTATGACGGATTAATTCATTTAAGTAAAGATTATGAGAAATTACGCGATTACCCTATTTTATTGCATAATGTTAAAAATGGCTATCTACATGACTTCATTTTACATTGCATACAGAAAACAATAAATAAAGCAGTAAAGGAGAAGAGAATTGAACAGAACCTCCGTAGCAAGCTTTATATTGCAAATCTTTGATCGCAAGGATGCGTTTTGGCAATCCTTCACTCTACAAAGACTCTCCTCTCCAAATACAAGATCGACTCGACTCGATTTTACAGAAGAATCGAATGCTGGAATATGATTCCTTAACTGATTGTTACCTTATTAAGGCAATCAGAGAGTTCATTCGAAGAGGGAAGAGGATAGACAAGTACTAGGAGTTGTCTGGTGTGTGAAACAGTGGCAAATGAGCTTCCTATTTATAGTTTTCGTTGCCTGCACACTTGGGACGCGCGTCTGGGTTGGGACAATCGTCTGGGTTGGGACGGCCGTCCCAACTGCATGATTTACGTATACTGAGACCACCTGGGGAGCTGGGACTGGCAGTCCCACTTTGGACGGCCGTCCCACTTGGCCAGGGAAGGTTGGGACGGCCGTCTCGACCTGTTTTGGCCAGCTTTCGTGTTCTGGGACCCCCGGGAAGCTTTCCTTTGTGTATTCGGACGTCGTTTGATGTCGATAAACGCCCGTTAAAGCTTTATCTTTATATAGGAAGTCTTCTTGGCCTTTTATAGAGATGTCAGGCGAGCTTTGTCTTTGTTGTAGGAATTCTCTTTAGCCTTTATTATTGAGAGGCCGAGCGAGCTTTGTCTTGTCATATGAGATTTTCTCAGCCTTTATTGAGAGACCGGGCAAAATTAGGGGTCTACAGCTGCCCCCCCCTTCACCTGCCTGGCTAATTATGTTGGCTTAATATGCTCGACAAAATTAGTTGGTAGGGAAGGAGTTAACCCTTTTGCCCGGTTATCCTTCGGATGCTTCTTTGCTGATCCTCCGAATGATAAATATTTTTGATAGGTACCAACCCCTATCTGGTTTGAACCTTACTTTATAAGGCTCTGGTGAGTACTTACCCTCACCCGGTACGAGTCTGTGTTTCACTAGACTCTTGTGGGTACCTACCCCCACTAGGTATAAACCTTGTTTTGCAAGGCTTTGGTGAGTACCTACCCTCACCCGGTATGAGTTCGCATTTTGCTAAACTCTTGTGGGTACTTACTTCTGAGGTGCTCAACACTGAACTATCCTCTAATAGAAGTAAAGTCTTTGCAACCCATTTTTGTAATGCTTAGGTGAGTATTTTACTCCACCTAATGCATTCTGCTAAGTTTTGATGAGTACCTACCCTCATCCGGTACAAACCTTATTTTATAAGGCTTTGGTGGGTACCTACCCCCACCTGGTACGAATCTGCAGTTTTGCTAGATTCTGATGAATACTTACCCTCATCCAGTACTAACCTTATTTTATAAGGCTTTGGTGGCACCTACCCCCACCTGGTACGAATCTGCATTTTTGCTAGATTCTGATGAGTACCTACCCTCATCCGGTATTAACCTTATTTTATAAGGCTTTGGTGGGTACCTACCCCCACCTGGTACGAATTTTCATTTTTGCTAGATTCTGATGAGTACCTACCCTCATCTGGTATAAACCTTATTTTATAAGGCTCTGGTGGGTACCTACCCCCACCTGGTACGAATCTGCATTTTTGCTAGATTCTGATGAGTACCTACCCTCATTTGGTATAAACCTTATTTTATAAGGCTCTGGTGGGTACCTACCCCCACCTGGTATGAACCGCGTTCTGCAAGGCTCGATGGGTACCAACCCCCACCCGGTCCGAACCCCGTTCCGCAAGGCTCTGATGGGTACCAACCCCACCTGGTCCGAACCCCGTTCTGTACCAACCCTCACCTGGTCCGAACCCCGTTCTGCAAGGCTCTGATGGGTACCAACCCCCACCTGGTCCGAATCCCGTTCTGCAAGGCTCTGATGGGTACCAACCCCCACCTGGTCCGAACCCTGTTCTGCAAGGTTCTGAATAAGCCATGTTCTGCAAGGCTTTTAGGATGACTTTTTTTATAGTCATCCTGTGGTCATCTTGTTTTGGAGATGTATTGGCGACTAATTGTTTCTGTTCATGTGCCCATTCCGTGGGGAATATTTGATTTGACTTTTTGACTTTTCCTGTTAGTCATCCGGTTTTACCGGGGTTTCTTTGTTTTTGGCTTTTTTGTTTAGCCATCCGGTCTTTGGCGGGGATTCTTTGTTTTTGGCTTTTCTGTTTAGCCATCCGGTTTTATCGAGGATTTCTTGTTTTTGGCTTTTCTTGTTTAGCCATCCGGCTTTGCTGGGAATTCTTTGCTGGTTGCCTCCTATTTAGGCAGGAATCCATTGGGGATTTTTGGTTTGATTGTGCCTCTTGATTAGGCAGATGCTTCAATAGTGGTGAAGGATTTGTTGTTTTTTTCGCCTCTGAATAGGCTGATGTTCTATTTGAGGATATTTGTTCTTGATAATACCTCTGAGTAGGTGGATGCTTTTTGAAAGTTTTGTGCTTGCATTGCCTCTTGTATAGGTTGATTTCCCGTTTCTTGGGGATATTGGCTCTTTGCTTGCCTCTGGGTAGGCATAGGCATTCTTGGGAGTGAAGGTTTTGCCTTTCACTGGGGATATCCATATTGGGTGTTATAGGCGATTAACTCCCTGAGGATATGAATTTGTAATTTTGCCTTTGCTGGTAGGCTCACTGGGGATTTTTCTTTTTGGTGATCCACCAGGGATTTGATCGTTTTCTGGGGATCTTTTTGAATTGCCCCCTAGGGAGGAATGGAGTTTTTGACTCCTTATTTGACGCTGTTGTTTGAGCTGGCTTTGCCTATGCTCTTATTCCTGCTAGGGAATGGATTTGTATGTGCGCCTTTTATGCACATTGGCTTTTTCTTTTGGGTGAAAAGATATATTTTTTCTTTTCTTTTTGGTGATCCCTGGGGAATTTTTCTTTTCTTGAGGGATCCAAATTTGATGATGAAGTATTGGCTCCTGGTCTTGTGAAGCTCTTATTTGAGCTGGAAGATGGAAATTTTTGTTTTCCTCTTTTTTTGTAGATTTTCTTGATATATTCTACTTGGAGATTTTTATTCGGCCTTTTTCGTTGTGGCCTTTATTGGGGAATGAAAGTTTTTCTTTTCTTTCTTTTTGTTGCCCCCTGGTGATATGGAGGATTTGTCTCCATATTTTCTTTGATGGACTCTTGTGTAGTCCTTATTCTCCTTTGGGGAATGAAGCAGAGATTCTGGATGAGTTTGCTTGATGACTCATGTGGCGATGAAGCTGAGTCGTGAGGTAATCTTTTCGTCTTGCCTCTGGAGTAGGCAAGGATCCTCTTGGGGATGATCAAGCCTTTCCGTTGGCCTTTTTCTTTGGTGTACCTTCTTTTATTGGGATAGAAGGTTAGAGCTAATTTCCTTGAAGCTCTTTATTTTGCTGAAATGGTTTTGATTTCGCCTTTCGCAATTTTGATTTTCATTTAGAGGCTGGATTTTGGCGCCTTCTATTTTCAATCACAAGCATGGAGACTATCCTCCTTATATGCATGTTTATTATTCTAGTTTGAAGAAAATTTTTTCTTGATTTTGATAAAGTCGTATTATGCAACTACTTTGTGTGTGGATGTCTTAAATGCAATCTAATGTTTATTTATTTTTGATGCATTTAGAAAGTAACTGGCCTTCTCCCGTTGGCTTCTTATGAATACGCCGATAGGCTCCTCTTTTATGACCATGATGGGCTCCTCCTTTATGATGATGGGCTCCTCTTTTATTCATCCTTTGGTTTTAGCCCTATCTTTTGCCTAGACCGCCCTTTACGGGTTTTCGATCTAGCGGGCTGCCTTAATTTTTGCTTAGAATATCTTAGGGGGCTTTTGCCTTTTCTTTTGCCTAGATCGTCTTTTTCTGGGGTTTGCGATCTAGCAGGCTACCCTAGTTTTTACCTAAGAATATCCTAGCAGGCATTTATTATTTTCTTATTTGTTATGCTTCCCTTTTTTAGATGCATGTTTGATCTTTGATTAAAGGTCTTTGCGCATATTTATGATTTATCAATAAAGAGGCATTTCCATAATATTTGGTCAAGAGAAAGGAAATGAAAAGGAATTTTATTGATAAATGAGCAAAAGTTTTATTTCTTTTATAGAAGGATTTCAAAAGGTATTTAGAAGAATGGGTGGTCAGGGTTGGCTGTACTGTTTAGGCTTATACAGTCATGTCCGTGATATCTGCCCCCTGGTTCTCCTAATTGCTTCAGTTGAGATGCCTGAGCTCAGAGTGAAGACTATGCAGACTGCTTGCTTCTGGAAGAATGTTACTTTAGCCGCCTTTTCGATTTTCGACTAAAGTAACCATTGCTCTTAGTTAGTTAGTTTTCTTTTACCTCTACTTTTTGCCTAGGACGTATCCTAGCGAGGGATATGGACCCTATCTTTTGCCCAGGGATGCCCTTTGCGGGTTTTCATTCCTGACGGGTCTTGAGCAATGTCTTCAAGCATAATACTTCTTCACCGTATCGGAGTTGATTAGGTGTCGAAGTTCTTTTTCATCCATATTGGTTAGGATAAGAGCCCTTTCCCGAGAAAGCTCATTTGGCCACAAAGGATCCTTCATATTTTGTTGCCCATTTTCCAATTTTATTCTTCTGGGCCGGAAGCAACTTATTTACCATTAAATCCTTCTTATGGTAAATATGAGAGTTGGCCTTTTTTCGTAAGCCTTTTTTATTTTCCTTTGATAGGCTTGCTCACGATATATAACATTCAGCCGCTTTTCATCAATAAGGTTTAGCTGGTCATATCAGCTTCGAATCCATTTAGCTTCTGTTAAGTTTACTTCCATCATCATGTGCTTTTGTCAACATGATTAGCTGTACCAATTTGTCGTCTCGGATCTTTGCTATAACCGAAGAGTAATCATTTTGAATGTAGAACAACTATTATGTTAATGCCCCTCTTCCTTTCCTTAGGGATTTCAATCCTCCTATTGATCACTATATTTTCACATTCCCCAGTTAATTACTTGAATGCTTTATAGTGAAAGGTCAAGAGAAGAGAAAGAAAGGGATTTATTGCAAAGGCTTGTGTTTTAGTGGGATTTTTTTTTTTGAAATAATAGTTTTTGTAAGAATAGCTAGCCAAGGTTGGTCGGTGTTTAGGCTAGTTTAAACAAACGTTTTGTTTTAATGAGGTGGCGTCTTCAGCTGCCTATTTGTGACTGATTAACATTCCTAGTCCACCCTTTTGGGTTTTCAGCCTAGGATGTTGTGATGTGTCCTAACTTTTGTCTAGGTTCCCCTTTTTCATTTTTTGGGATACCTAGCGGACTTTATTTTGTCTATGACGCTTTGATTATTTTGACACGTTTGTCTAAACATGGTTATTTAATGGGGTATAGACATGTTTAGCAGGAAGAGAAGCAGATAGTAAGAATAGCATTCTTTTGTAATTTCAGGGAAAATGTGTGCCCTAGAGATGCTCGGGGGCCAGGCATACCCCGAGGAGTGATCTCTAATAGTCATTGGGTTTACATCCCTTAGAATCAGAAGAAGGACATCTAATGACTAATGCTACCCTTGATGTTAATATCCCTCCTTTTTGGAAGATTGTCTTTTTAAGGTACGGAGGGGAGACTTCCCTTTTCATTGTACGACTTGTCCTTTTGTAGGGTTGTTCTTTAAAGGGTTACCCTTAAAAATCTGGTGGCTCTCTTATTCCTTGAGCATCCTTTCCAAGCCCTTGTATGGGTTGTATCCATATCTCTTCATTATATGGGCCACTTTTAAACTGCTAGGAAGTCTTTCCATATTTTCAAATGTCTTCTTCAGCCGCATCCATTTAAGGTATGGTGGACGGTTTGCTGATTCGAATGTAGTCTTTAGCTTGAACCATGATCAACTTGTTGCCTACCACGAATTTTAACTTTCGGTGGAGCGTTGAAGAAACTGCCCTAGCATCGTGAATCCAAGGTCTGCTCAATCTTCCCCTTGGATTCTTTTTTCCTTTTCCTCTTCGGTTTCTTTATTTTTCCTTTGTTTTTAGGAGCATTATCTTGTAGCTCCTTGGATGAATAAAATTTTTTGCTTATCGTCCTGCCCCCAATGATGGCTATGTTGAAGATATCTTCATTGACGGGTAATTCTTCTGTGTATCTCAACGGTACAGTTTTATCTGATGTATACGGGGAAAAGACGAGGCATGAATAAACGCAAAGGTGTTATTGCCCCTTCCCTGACATTATCAATTTGGGTACTGATATTTACTTCTTTCGTATTATCTCTTTGTCCCAAATTGAAGGCCTTAGTTTTTTCCTTATGGGGCTGTATCAATTGAGTATTTTTTTCTAACAGTCTTTGCATGTCTGGGGAAATGGTCCCCTCCTCATTGTCTGACTCAATCCATTCGCCTTCGGCTTTCAGATCTTCCAGAGAGTTTTCAATCACAGACATGACTGTATGGTTATGCTTTGTTTTAGATTTCTTTATTAAAGGTGTGAGACAGAAAAGAATGAAAGAGAATATGAATATTATGAAAAATGCCTTATTGTATTGACAAAAAGAAATATTTACAAAGCCCACTTTAATAAAAAATCCTGTGATCATGGACGAGGATCACGAGAGATACATCGGAAGCTTGAATATTATTATTTTTTGTTTCTTTTAACCAAAAGATGCACAAAATGGGGAGCTCTAGTTAGATGGCCTTCTCTACCCAAGCTCACTATTCTGGTTGTGATAGAGGCTTGATGTTTACGTTTGGGTCGGGAGCATCGAAAGTAATCCACCCGGCATTCAATAATTCTTGAACCCTATATTTCAGGTTGACGCAATTCTCCACAGAATGCCTAGGAGCACCTGAGTGGTAATCACATTTTTCGTTGAGTTTGTACCAACCGGCGTAAGGTGGATCTTTCTTTTTTGGGGAGATACATGTTAAGAGCTTGGCCTCTAAAAGCCTTGGCAGTAGACTCCCATAAGAGATTGGGATGGGAGTGAATTTCTTCTCTTGTCTGCGTGATTGTCCAGCTAATGGCGAAGAGGAAGAAAGAGTAGCAAAATTCATGGCATTTACACTTCCCTCCTTTTTCTTGCCAAAGGGCTTCTTGAATGATGCGTGGGATTTCTTAAACTTGGGAGGGAATTGAGTATTTTTGACATCGGTTACCTCCTTTACATCAAAGTTGTATCCCTCTAATGCCCTTAATTTCTCTTATAGGGCAAAAATTCGTTGCTCAGAGACCTCATTGTGGAAGCATTGTTGGTACATTAACTCTGTCAATTGCACCATTTGTTCTTTTATGGCATTAAGCTCGGCGGTGAGCATACGGTTCTGCTCCTCTAATTGCTCCATCTTCTTGGCTTTTTGAGCGCGAGTGAGAACAGGTAGAAGACCAGCCACTTTCTAAATGATTTAAAGATTTTTATTATTATTGTTTTTTTTTTATTATGAATGATCAGTGTGGGATAAATATGCCTTAGACAATAGCTTTGGTATCTTCTCAAAAGCCTATGTTTTAAGAGTACCATACCCACCTTAGTGTGCTAACTTCCCTTTTTTTTTTTTAAAGGTTATCAACATACCTTAGCGCACTTATCTCTTCTAGGAAGGTGATAAACGCACTTGGGTCTCTTTCGCTATTGTCTAAGGATATCTAATGCATCCTAGAATAAATGTGCTTTATGCATGCACTACAAAAATATTTTTTATGACAACATATATTGAAAGTGGAATAACTTTTGACTGGGTTGTCCGATTTGGACGCACAACATGTCAAAACGAAGAGAAAAGGGTGAAGAACAAGGTTGCAAATACCCGAAGGGGATTTTGCCCAGTAATTTTCCCAAAACACGCTCCTAAGACCTATTTTTTGGAGGTTTATTAAAATGATGTGCATGCATACTTTTCTTAGTGCATTTATTTTCTCTCTTAGTTTTACCACTTATTGGATGATGTGGTATGAATGATATGACTTTGTCGAAAATCGTTTTATTGTAAAAGATATTTTTATGTTTTTAATTTGTTTTTATATTTTTTTTATGACCCTTTATCTCTTCTGTCGGTCAACGTGGCTACTTAGCTTACAAAGAACCTGAAACCAGGCTAGCTTAACTGAAGACTGTCCGAGATAAAGTTGGTTTATCTTATCACTTTTTTTATTTTTAGGGTTTTTCATTATTTTTGTTTGTTGTATGATTACCCTATCCTAATACATCAATACAAATGCAGCAAACGAATGCACACACAATTCATACATCCACGAGCAGAGCCACGCTTATTTAATCACGAGGTAGGGTTTTCCTGCAGAAACGTGCTTGGTTTAGGTGGTTCTAAACTATTCTCACCAAGGCCAAAGGTCCCCAAGGTGCCCCCATTATAGGGACCTCTCAATCTCTCAGTCCTCGGGTCATGCACGGAACTCCGTGTCCACATCCTTAGACCAAAAGAAGAGACTTATCACCTTGAGTTGGTGGTTTCCGACAACGGTTGTAGCCCCGTGTGCCAACAAGTCGGTCGTATCTGCCACCCACTCCCTATAGGTATTCACTCTTGCCCCCGGGTATAGAGGGACTGTTGTGTGCAAGGGTTTTTGTGTGCAATTTATATTTCAGACAATTTGCAGAAAATACTCATACAGCAATTATTAAAGCCATACAATAAAACATACGGAAAAAGGGTAAAGGCGTAATTTCAAATCTTTACTTAGTTTGAGTTTATCCGTCACTAAATGGGATCAACTCTCTAGCTTCCCCAGTGGAGTCGCCATCTGTCGCCGCCGTCCGTTCCGACGTCCAGGGACATCTCGAACGTTTATGCGAGCGGTCGCGAAAAGATGGGTTAGACTCGCGTTTTATGTTAAAATTATGTTCATTGCTTCCGAGGTGCTCAACAACTGGACTATCCTCTAATAAAAGCAAGGTTTTCAAAAATAGGTTCTTTTGGAGTCGCCACCAATGTTTTGACCATAAACATTGGAAAAGGATAAAAAGGCGTTGATTTTATTAAAAACCAAACTTGGCCATTATAACCAGAGTTAGGTAAGGGAGTTAGTTACGTGTGGGGAAGGTGTTAGCACCCCACAACGCCCCTTTTGGGTTCCCTATGATGGATTAATTCATTTAAGTAAAGATTATGAGAAATTATGCGATTACCCTATTTTATTGCATAATGTTAAAAATGGCTATCTACATGACTTCATTTTACATTGCATACAGAAAACAATAAATAAAGCAGTAAAGGAGAAGAGAATTGAATAGAACCTCCATAGCAAGCTTTATATTGCAAATCTTTGATCGCAAGGATGCGTTTTGGCAATCCTTCACTCTACAAAGACTCTCCTCTCCAAATACAAGATCGACTCGACTCGATTTTACAGAAGAATCGAATGCTGGAATTTGATTCCTTATTAAGGTAATCAGAGAGTTCATTCGAAGAGGGAAGAGGATAGACAAGTACTAGGAGTTGTCTGGTGTGTGAAACAGTGGCAAATGAGCTTCCTATTTATAGTTTTCGCTGCCTGCACACTTGGGACGCGCGTCTGGGTTGGGACGGCCGTCCCAACTGCATGATTTACGTATACTGAGACCACCTGGGGAGCTGGGACTGGCAGTCCCACTTGGGACGGCCGTCCCACTTGGCCAGGGAAGGTTGGGACGGCCGTCTCGACCTTGGGACGGCCATCTCGACCTGTTTTGGCCAGCTTTCGTGTTTTGGGACCCCCGGGAAGCTTTCCTTTGTGTATTCAGACGTCGTTTGATGCCGATAAACGCCCGTTAAAGCTTTATCTTTATATAGGAAGTCTTCTTGGCCTTTTATAGAGATGTCAGGTGAGCTTTGTCTTTGTTGTAGGAATTCTCTTTAGCCTTTATTATTGAGAGGCCGAGCGATCTTTGTCTTGTCATATGAGATTTTCTCAGCCTTTATTGAGAGACCGGGCAAAATTAGGGGTCTACACTTCTCGTTTGGATCCATCGAAGGCTCGAATGATAGTGCTTCTTGAGCGCATGCGGGTTCCTTGAATGGTCAACTTGTCAAGCGTGCACTTGGGCATCACATTCAAGGATGACCCGTTATCCACAAGAACTTTGACGATGAGATACTCCTTGCATTTGATAGAGATATGTAAGGGCTTGTTATGGCTTGACCCTTCAGGAGGGAGTTCTTCATCTGTGAAGGTGAGGTGATCGCTGGCTGTGATGTAGCTGACGATCCTCTCAACTTTTTCTTGGGATATTGTATGAGGTACATGCGCTTCGCCCAAGACCTTCATCAGGGTGTTTCGATGCAATTCCGAACTCATCATTAGTGATAACAAAATTATCTTTGCGGGTGTGTGATTGAATTGATCAATGATGGAATACTCATTTTGCCTTATAAACTGGAGTAGCTCATCAGTCTCCTCCTTGGATTCTCTATTTTCTTTTTCTTTAGTCTGTTTATTCTTTCCTTTATCTTGGGGGCATCTTCTTGCAACTCCTTGGGGGAGTAGATTTTTCCGCTTCTTGTCATGCCCCCAATGCCGGCTATATTGGAGATTTTCTCATTGGTGGGTGAAGATTCCCCGTATCTCCACGGTACAACTTTATTTGAATCATAGGGGAAAGGACGAAGCACAAATAATCGCAAAGGCGTCCTTGCCCCCTCTTCTTTATTGACTTTGATGACCAACGACCGAGGCTTATTGTCCTCTTGGAGTGGATCGACCATTGGGGAGAGCTTGATTACGTATAGTTTTCTCTCTATCTCTCTGATTGTGGAAGACGTATTAGTTAATCTTTCCTTTTTATTATCTTATTTATTAAAAGTGAAAGAGGGTTATGCAAGTATGCAATTTATGAATGAAATGAATGCAAGTAGACAGTTGTTTGAATAAACAAAAGGTATTTTTATTTATTTAGAGAAGGTATACATTCCCTTATACTATGCTACGAAGCACATTTTGACAGAAAAGGAAAAGCCTAAAGAAACCCACAGGTGGGTTTTGATTTATACGCAATTCCTCTTCGGCTTCCTGTACGCGATGAGCGAGTGCTTCAGACTGCTGGTGGATCGCCTGAATCATATCTTCACTATACTTTTGAGCCTCTTTTATTTTCGCCTCTTGATGGACAACCAAGACTTGTAAATTGTTGATTCTCTCGATGGCTCGGTCTCTCTCTTGCAGAACCTGGCCGTACTAAGCTAAACCGTCTCTTTCTTTGCAGCGTAGATCAGTAAGGCTTTTGTAAGTCTCTGGGTGGTCTCCCTTCCTTGACATATTTCAGACCGAGTCTTTGCAAGATCTTGTAGAATCCCCTTGATCGTCTGTGTCTGCTTTGCGCATTCAGCCTCAAGGTGTACTGATTTGGCGGTTATCTCTTGGAGTTGATTTTCCGAGTTTATTCTGACAACTTTGGATGCTCGGATAACCTTCTCACTGGAGTCAACACATTGGTCCTTGAGGCACTCTGTCTCTTGATCTTTCTTCTTGCACTGTCTTTGTAGACCGTCAATGGTAAGGATAAATTCTTGTTCTTTCTCCTCAAGAGCCCTCATCTGGGCTCCCATGATTTCTATCCTTTGGGTCAAGGCGTCGACTTGAGTTTGGAGCTCTCCACTGGCTGATGGTGCAGTAGGTGGGGCGGATGGCTGTGACATCCCTCTGCTTCTCCTCCATTCCTCATAATCATTGGAAACAACCACTCGAGCTTTGCCTAGCTCTCTATCTTCCATAACGACTGGTTTCTCCCATGCTCTCCATACAACAAGTGAGTTTGCAACATTGCATGGGTCTCCGAAAAAACACAGTCCTCCGAGATTTTCCCGTGACAGTGCAGTTTGGGTTCTCATGAGTTGTCTCATAGCCACTTTTGGGGAGTAAGCTATGCGACCTCTGAGACCCAATAATGGTATGCTCGGATAATCTCCACATCTGATGAGGATAGGGCCAGGTCAAAACCAAGGACATGCCCAGGATAAGCGGTTGACATTCCATTGTTCCAATTAGACCTTCCACTCCATGGTTAGACGTCGGTGGAGAGGGATTTTTGAGAAGTTTTTCAAAGGATCAGGGAACATCCCCATGTGGCTAAAGGCATAGAAATGTGTGATACCCCACACGAATAGCAGTGAAGAGCATCATCTGAGTGTTCTTTTGTGCTTTTGGTGACAAAACTGAACCAAAAGAAATGTGTCGCCAAAAAGTGCAGGCAAGGGACTCTTCAAGTGCACGTCGCAGGCGAAAAAGGCGTCCATAACGGCTTGATCTACTATGTCGAGGTGAAAGGGAAAAAGTATAGTCCCAAACACAATCAGAGCCAGGGTTTTGTTAAAAGCAAACCAATCTGCCTTATCAGCCAAAGAGGATAGATGGTCTTCTAACATTGCAACTTTCCAACCCTGGATATTCCCTTTTACTATCAGGGAAGCCTGATGAAGTGGCAATTGGATGATGGCGGCGACTTTGGCTACAGGAATATATGTTTGATGACAAATATGGACCCTGGCTGATTTGGGCCATCACAACATTATTTCATATTCCTCCAAAGTTGGTACCAGATCAAATTGCGGAAATTTGAAGCAGTGTAGACTGGAGTTCTAGAAATGGATCGAAACCCTGATGAAGATGGGGTCGACACAAATCTTCAAAAGATCGATAATCCGTCCATAAGATTTTTCAAAGTCGGAGCGGACCTTGGGTAGCATCAATGCACACAGTCGTTCTATCTTCTCTACATGATATTGGGGAATGTCCACTTTCTTCAATTGTCTACTGGACCCCTTTATTTTTCTAGAAACAAAAATGCATGCTATGAGTATGATGTTGATGCAGGCATGCATGTAAGTATTTGTTTTTCCTAAACATTATCATGTTTTATTTTCTACGTGATGCATGATAGTGTTTGGGTTTTTGTATTTTTTTTCAAAAGGAAGAGAAACTACCTATATGGATGTTCATGAGTTCGATGCTTATGAACATGGTCCCATTTTTTATTTGATTTATTTGATTTTTATAACTTTTATCTCTTTTGTTGGACTGCGTGACTACTTAGCTTACAAAGAACCTGAAACCAGGATAGCTAAAATGCACACTGTCCGAGATAAAAATGGTTTATTACAAAAGAATGGTTTTAGCATCTCTTATCTCTTCTGTCGGACTGCATGACTACTTAGCTTACAAAGAACCTAAAACCAGGCTAGCTAAAATGCAGACTGTTCGAGATAAGGGTGTTTATTGTGAAAATATTTTTTGAGATATTTTTTTTATTTTTCTGTTGTATGATTATGCTATGAAACAAACAAATGCGCACACAATTCACTCATCCGCGAACAGTGGGACGACGTTTTTAGCACGAGGTAGGGGTATCCTGCAGAAGAGTGTGTATTCAATGTAGTTCTAAATATCCTCACCAAGGCTAGGCCCCCAAGGTGCCCCCATTATAGGGTCCCCACTCTCCCAACCTTCAGACCATGCATGACACTAGGGCCTTGTCAGTCTTTGGGCCAAAAGAGGAAGGTTATCACCTTGAGTGGTGGTTTCTGACCATACTGGTGGGCTCATGGCCCTCACTACAGCAAATCGTACAATGCCACCCACTCCCTAAGGATATCCCACTTACCCTCGGGTATAGGGGGAACTGTTGTGTGCAAGGGTTTGTGTACACTTGTTATTTCAAACAATTGCATAAAGTAAACATACAACAGTTATTAAAGCCAAGCAATAAATCATGTTATAAAGCAAGGAAGGGTAAAAGCATATTTTCAAGTTTTTACTTCTTAAACTAGTCCATCACTAAATGGGATCAACTCTCTAGCTTCCCCAGTGGAGTCACCATTTGTTGCCGCCGTCAAAAGAGGCGGTTGGAGCGACGCGATGGTTTTGATGACTCGCATTTTTTAAAGTGTGATTCAACACCTTTAGGTTATCCGATAACCGGGATGGACCTAAAAGCGAGGTTTTCATAAATGGGTTCTGGAGTCGCCACCAATATTTTTACCAAAAACATTGGAAAAGGAAAAGAAGGCGATGGTTTTTTAAGAAAAACCAACTTTGGTCATTACAACCAGAGTTAGGTAAGGGAGTTAGTTACGTGTGGGGAAGGTATTAGCTTCCCCACGACGCCCCTTTCAGGTTCCCTATGATGGATTATTTTTGTAAAGAAATAAGAACATTAAAACTATGTTTTTACCCTTATTTAGTCATTGCAAAATTTAAATTATCGACTACATGACCCTTAATAACTAATGCACATAGATAGTAATGAATAAAAGTGATAAAATAGAGTAAAGGATATGAAAGAACCTTCGAAGCAAGCTTTTTTATAATATGCTCTTGAAAATGACGCTTTTTGGCAAACCCAACACTCTACAATGCAGCTGACTTTTCTCTCGAAGCACTTTAGAATGCTTTCTAAGAACTCTAAGACTCTAGAAATGCTTCAAAGGGATTCTAGAAGAGTATTTTGAGGTATATTCAGTTGGAGAAGTTGTAGAAAACGAGGAGAAAGCCCCGCCCCCTTTTATAGAAATTCGCACTTGTCAGGTCGGGACTATCGTCTCGCCTAACATGGTCGGGACCGCCGTCTCGACTTTCGGGACCGCCATCTCGCCTTTGGCAAATGGCGAGACGGCGGTCTCAACCCTTTGGGTGGAATTTTTTATTTTTTGTGTACAAAAAGTCTTCCTATTCTAGTATGGAGCCTATTGATCAATCCTAGGGACCTTTAAGGCTTTGCCCATCTTCGAACGGAAGTCATTTGCTCTTTATTTTAAGGTCGGGCAAGATTTGGGGTCTACAATCATGTTGTTGCAATGTACTGCATGGGGTAGTACAAGCAATGAAAACAATTCAACTCGTCCTCGCAAGGAGAAGAGATTAATCTACATATTGAATGATTCTAATGACACTAAGCATTGTGCAGGCATAAATTGTTTATCTTTTCTTATGTCTGTAACATTTGACAGGTCTGATTATCTCTTTACTAGGAGTCATGATGACATAATAAAGCGATGGTTACTAGGTGTATATACCAGAGTATGTTTGGCTACTTTTGAATCTCATGTTGATTGG
Source organism: Sphenostylis stenocarpa (assembly GCA_963425845.1). Lineage (NCBI taxonomy): Eukaryota > Viridiplantae > Streptophyta > Magnoliopsida > Fabales > Fabaceae > Sphenostylis > Sphenostylis stenocarpa. The sequence goes on along the minus strand of OY731403.1, from coordinate 83,440,212 downwards.
GTAACTCTTGTGTGAATTTTTGTTTCTATTTTAATGTTCCTTTCCATTTGATACTTTACTTTTAATTTAGTAACTTTGGGTACATGGCAATATTTTTTTACCATGGTTACTTTATAAAGTTGCATCTGCTATGGAGAACTCCATCTATTTTTTCGTTTTCCTGCATAGGGCATTTTGGTGGACTTATGTCACATTGTTAATAATGAATTTTTAAATTTACCCAATCTAGTGGAAAGGTCAAAAGGTGTAAGAAAGTATATGATGCAATGTTGAAAATCTATTTACCAACCTACATGCAAAACATACCTCATTGTTGGGGTATTGCCATCCTGGTTATGATTATGTGTGGGTTGTATGTGATGTTTTGACTAAGATGAGTATTGTGTTTTTTTTTTTTAATTTCATATGCAAAAATAGGTCTAAATTTGATATTGACTTTTATTTTATTTTGTGGAGTACATCATCTTATATCCTTTCCTCAGGTCTGTAGTGATTTCTTTTGTTTTGTAATAATTCTAATTGAGAAGGTATGGTTGGTAAGAGAAAGGCTATACAAATCCATTGGAGTCTCATGTTCAAAATATCCCAAAACTGCGAGTGCATGTTTGTAACTAAATTTGAGTGTTATATTGTGTGAGATAAAGTTATCTCTGCATTCTTGAACTTTGTTTTTGGTTATCTATTTGTCTTGTTTCCTTCTCTCAGTAAAAGTCATAAATAGATAGACAAGTATAAGGCAAGCTTAGCAAAGGTTTTTACTCAAAATCCAACATTGATTATTTTGATGCTTTTGCCCTGTGACTAGAATTTCCTCTATTCGAGTTTTGTTAGCTCTAGCAACTATCCATAAGCTAGTTATACACCAAATGGATATTAAGAAAATTTTTGGATGGTGAATTAGAGAAAGAAATTTATATGACTCAACCTGAAGGGTGTGTTGTTTCTAGTTAAGAGAACAAAGCATGTAAACTTTTAAAATCTTTATATGTATTAAAACAAACACCAAACCAATTGCATGAAAAACTTGATAGTGTTCTACTATGTGGTGACTTTTCAACTAATGATGTTGATAAATGTGTGTACTCTAAATTTGAAAGTGGTGAATGTGTCATTATACGTTTATATGTAGATGACATGCTAATATTTGGTATATGCATTGACATAGTCTCTAGGATCTAAATTTGAAATGAAAGACATGGATGAAACCAATGTGATTTTGGGAGTTAAAATCATAAGGAAAGGAGATAGTATACTATCCCAAGAACAATACATTGAGAAACTTCTTAGGAAGTTTGGGTATTATTACTTCAAACTAGTGAGTACCCTTATGATGCTAACTTTAAATTAAAGAAAAAAAAGGAGACTCAATCTCTCAACATCAATATGCCTAGACAATTGGGAGCTTATTGCATTTAATGAGCTTTTCTAGACCTGACATTGCTTATCTAGTAGGTAGACTGAGTAGGTACACTGAAATCAAGAGCATTGGGATGCACTTGCAAGGCTTATGAAAACTCAAGAGTTTGAATGGATTATGCCATTGAATATAGTGGATTTCTCACTATACTAGAAGGGTATAATGATGCTAACTAGATCATCCCTGATTCAGATGAGACAAAATCCACTACTGGTTATGTATTCACACTCAGGGGTGGTGCGATTACATGAAGATCAACCATGATGAAAATAATCTCCTCCTTCCACCAAAGAGATGCCCAAGTCCACACCTCAAGCTCTCAAGTGATCGAAAATTGTTCCTCAAGTCTCAAAAGAAGACTTGGCACTAGCTCCTCCAAGGAAGGTTCCTTGTTTAGGAGACAAGGAGAAGAAAATCTCCAAAGGGACACTTGAAGTCAAGCCAAAAATGGGGTACAAGCAAAATAAGTTCCACAACTAAGCTTGGATTACATTCAAATGTGCCAAAGAAGCTACACAAGGGGTTATATTTATAGTGTTTCCCCTCTCATCCACTTCAAGTATTTAGAGATGTGGGACTTATTCTATTGTTATGTAAGGCATCAAAAATGGGCTCTAGAAGTCCCACATTCTTCTCTTCTATGCTTCCCTAAGAGTTTATATACCATATTGAACACAATGGGTTATAAGCACTTGTGTTGGTGCAACCTTGACCGTGTGAATGGATCTTGACCGTGAGCTTGGTGCGGTCACCATGGTGGCTTGGCCGAGTGACTTTTGGCTGCACCTTCTTGGACCATGATAGCTTCTCTTTTATGTTGTTTTCTTCTTCTAAGTTCCACATCGAACAAGAGAAGGATTTCTCAAGTGTTTATATACTCCAAAGCTTCTTTGAGGGACATCTAAGATGGCAAAGAGGAGAGTTTGGTCATGTGGTGTCCTTGGTGTGCTCCTATGACTTGGTTGGTCTTGGTTTGGTGCACTCCATGGGCTTGGTGTGCGTCTTGGCTTGTGTGTTCATCTTTGGGACCCTACAAAAGGAAGATAAGGATTTATTCAATACAAGTTTATTTTGAGGTGTTCAAATTAAACTCCATAGGAGGAGTATTTGTGGTGCTGCCTCATTCTCCTCTATCCTTGGGGCCATGGCCCTACTGATAAGCCCAATATGCCCTTGTGATCCTTTAGGCCCAATATGTCCTTGGGTTCTCCATTAGACCCTCCCTCTTCGAAAGGATATGTCCTCACTATCAAATCCTACAAAAGGTGCTAAATCGCATATGTTAAATGTAGGACTGACTCCATATTCGAATGGCAGGTCTAATCTAAATGCATTGTCATTAATCTTTTGGAGGATTTGGAATGGGCCATCTCCTCTGGGACTGGGTTTTGATTTTCTCTAAGTAGGAAATCTTTCTTTTCTTAAGTGTAACCAAACTCAGTCCCCTTCCTCAATAGAAATTTTCTTTCTCCCTTTGTTGTTATATTCAGTATATTTTTAGTTTATTTTTCAATATGTTCTTTAACCTTCTCATGGTACCTTTTAACAAACTCTGCTCAGGATACTCCTTCTTTATGAAAATAGTAATGAGTATTCGGAAGCGGTAGTAAATCAAAAGGGGTAAGAGGGTTAAAGCCATAGGCAACCTCAAAAGGAGAAAGATTGTTAGTTTTGTGGACTACCCGATTATAGACAAACTCTATATCAGGAAGATGTTCATCCCAAAACTTCTTGTTGTCTTTTAAAATAACCCTTAACAATATGGACATGGACCTATTTACAACCTCAGTTTGTCCGTCAGTTTGGGGGTGACATGTGGTTGAAAATAGAAGTTTAGTTCCTAATCTTTCCCAAAGAGTTTTCCAAAAATGACTTAGGAATTTAACATCCATGTTGGACACTATTGTCTTAGGTATTCCATGCAATCTTACAACTTCTTTAAAAAATAGTCTTGAGATATGGCTAGCATCATCTATTTTGTGGCAGGGAATAAAGTGAGTCATCTTGCTAAAACAGTCCACTACCAAAAAGATAGAATCATATCCCCTTTGGGTTCTTGGAAGTCAAAGCACAAAATCGATACTAATATCAACCTAAGGGGTGCTAGCTATTGGGAAGGGTGTGTATAATCCATGAGGCATGTCACCGCCATCCCCTCCGCTAAGGGGGGAACTAAAGGTGCGAGCGGTCGTGACACGATGGTTTGTTACTCGCGTTTTTGTAAAAATAATTTGATCATCACCTTTAAGATGCTCGATAACCGAACTACCCTTAAATGTGAGATTTTTGTAAAAAGAAAGGGTTCTATGGAGTTGCCACCAATGTTTTAACCTTAAACATTAAAAAAGGATAAAAAAGAAGGTGTTAGTTTAAGAAAACCAATTTTGGCCGTTATAACCAGAGTTGGGTAAGGGAGTTAGTTATGCGTGGAGAAGGTGTTAGCACCCCATATCGCCCCTTTCGGGTTCCCTATGATGAATTAACTCCAAAACAAATATATATAAATTATGTTTTTACCCTATTTATTTATTTGCAATATTTATTTAAATATCTACATGGCCCTAATTTTTAATGCACATAAAGGAAAGTGATAAAAGGAAAGCGATAAAAGAGAAGGAATTGAAAAGAACCTCCAAAGCGAGCTTTTAATAAATCTTGAAACTTGAGGACACTTTTTGGCAGACCCCTCCCACAACAAGAGCACTCCTCTCTTGAACAATAAAATTATTAAACTGTCGAGAGCCAGATGTCTCAAAAGGAGACTTTCTTAATTGATTTTTCCCAAATGGACTATCAGAAAGACTACTCAACCTCTGGAACAGTGCAAAAAATGTCCACAAATGTCTCAAAGTATGAGAGAGTGTGAAATAGTGAGAATCAGAGTCCTATTTATAGGATCGCTCACCCAGGAGGCCAGGACGGTCGTCCCGAATTTTGTTAGGCGGGACGACCGATTGGGATTTTGAGATGGTCGTCCCAAACTTGCTAAGGGGGTGGGATGGTCGTCTTGAATTTGGGACGACCGTCCTAGACCACCAAGGAAGGTGGGACGGTCGTCCCAGATTCGGCACGACCTTCCCGGCTTCTTTGACAAAATTTTATTTTTTATTTTCTAAGGGAACCCTCCTTTTCTTAAATGGAGCCTAGATAGCACTACTAGGTCTACAGCTGCCCCCCCCCCCTTCACCTGACCGAACAGTTGTTGGCGAATGTGCCATAAGACCGGTTGGCAGGTGAATGAGTTAACCCTCTTGCCAGGTCGTCCTTCAGATGCTCCTTTGGTACGATAGTTGACCCTCTGGACGATGAATAGGAATGTCTTGATGACTTCTTCAAAGTTATCCACAGGGTGTTTCCTTGGACCTTGTGGTGATGAGTACGAAACCTCATTTGGCTTGATGAGTACGAACCTCCATCTGGTTTGATGTCCCCTTTTGTAAGACTGGTTGGCGAGTGAAGGAGTTAACCCTCTTGCTGGGTCATCCTTCGGATGCTCCTCTGATGCGATAGCTGACCCTCTAGACAATAAATGTCGATGTCTTCATGTTTTCAAGGTTGACCACAAGGTGTTTCCTTCGACCCTGTGGTGATGAGTACAAACCCCCACTTGGTTTGAGTCCCCTTTTTGTAAGACTCATCCTCAGGATGCTCCTTTGATGAGGTAGTTGACCCTGTGGTTGATGAGTACAGACCCCCATCTGGTCTGAGTCCTCTTTTGCAAGACTCATCCTCAGGATGCTCCTTTTATGAGGTAGCCTACCCTATGGTTGATGAGTACAGACCCCCATCTGGTCTAAGTCCCCTTTTGCAAGACTCGCCCTCAGGATGCTCCTTTAATGAGGTAGCCGACCCTATGGTTGATGAGTACAAACCCCCATTTGGTATGAGTTCTCTTTTGCAAGACTCGTCCTCAGGATGCTCCTTTGATGAGGTATCTGACCTTGTGGTTGATGAGTACAAACCCCCATCTGGTCTAAGTCCTCTTTTGCAAGACTCTTCCTCAGTGATGTGAACATGACCTATGATAAGGGCTAGAGCAAGGGAAACAAAGGAAGCTCTTCAACAAGTATTGTTGGTTGACCAAATTGTGTTTTGGATTAATCAATTAATGGGCTTTAGTTTGATTTTGTTTTAAGTTGTAATAAGGGCCCAATTGAAAATTTAGTCATCAGCCTTTGGGAGACCAAGGGGTGCATAGTTGATTGACTTTTGGTTGTCACAGTTTCAGATACAATCAGTCATTAAGTAGTTTCAATTCCTAGGTTAATGGATCATTATTAGCCTTTATTTGTTTCCATTAAATAGTTTTCAATTCCTAGATTAATGGGTTATTATTAATGTTTATTTTCTTTTATTGAGTCTTTTGTAATTCTGATGGCAACGCTTCTATATCAGCTGAACCATTCTTATCAAGAAATAACAAGTGGAATTTTATTCAAAAATATTAGAGTTTATCTCTTTTATCTTAGTGAGAGTGATTCTCCTAAATTCTTGAGTGATTCAAGAACCCTTGGCTGTATCAAAGGACTGTCACATCCTTTGTGTGTTGCCTCCCTTGGGAAGAGTGATTCTTTCCTTCCACCTTCTTTCTAATTCCTAAATTTCTTACAAAGTTATAACCCTAAAGATCCTACATTACCCTTTCTTATTCATATCACTCAGGATGCTCCTTTGATGAGGTAGCCGACCTTGTGGTTGATGAGTATAGAATCCCATCTGGTCTGAGTCCTCTTTTGCAAGACTCACCCTCATGATGCTCCTTTGATGAGGTAGTCGACCCTGTGGTTGATGAGTACAGACCCCCATCTGTGTTGACTATACATGAGATGATGCCTGAAGATTTTGATGATGATTCTAGAGCAAAAGACTTAAAGACTTGAAGACTTATAATCATTTGTATTTACTTGTAATAACTCTGTTTTATCTTTTTTAGTATGTAAAATTAGAGTCCAAGATAGCCAACTCATAGTTCATCCTCTGAAAGTTCAATTTTATCAAAACCACTATGTGATAATTGATTATCACTCAGGATAATCGATTATCCTGCATTGAAACATGTTTTCTGAAAATCTTGCTGAAATAATTGATTATCTGGGTTGATAATCAATTATCCCACCTAGAATAATTAATTATCTAAGAGAATAATCGATTATCCTGGTCCAGTTTACTCCTCTGTGAAAATGGATTTGTGATAATATATTATCACTTAAGATAATCGATTATCTACGTCTGTTATGATTTTGAATTTTGAATTCTGGACCAATTTCCGAAACACTTATTTCCAATACTTCTATTTTCGAAAACTTCTACTCCCCAGACCCTAAATCTCTCTACTTAAGGTTCTCTAAGGCTCTCTGCAAAATAACAAACATTTTTAATACAAAAGTTAAGAGTTGTGATTGCTAGAGAACTTTGTGTAGGGAAGAAAAAGGGGCTTTTGAAACCTAGTGTGGGCTAGAAGCGATAAAAATCACTGAGTGGGACTCTTGGTGGATTGTGTGTTGTGCCGTCTCTAGGAAAAGCTATTGTTCATCCTTTGTGGATTCAAAGGAGGTGCTCATCTCTTGTGTGACTCAAGAGAGGTGTTTTCTAATCTTTATCTTTGTATTTGTAATCTGTTTGAACTATGATTATAGTGACAACGTTAATCCTCTTTTAGAGTGATTAGCAGCTGGACGTAGGGTCTTTTGATCCGAACCAGTATAAAACACTTGTGTAATCTTCTTATCCTTTCTCCCTTTACTTTACAAGTATTTTAATCGGTGAAATTTGGCAAAAATTTTAAAAACCTTAATTTTTATTCTAAACCAATTCACCCCCCCTCTTGGTTTTGTCCGCAACCGCAAACATTCCTGTAGGCCCAAAATCTTGCCCGACCTCAAAATAAAGAGCAGAAGACTTCCGTTCAAAGATGGACAAGGACTCAAAGGTCCCTAGGATTGTTTACTAGGATCGATGTTAGAATAGGAAGGCCTTTTGTACACAAAAATAAGAAAATTCTACCCAAAAGAATGAGACAATTGTCTCGTTTGGAGAGATCGTCGTCTCGCCGTTGGTCAAAGGTGAGATTGTTGTCTCGTTTGGCAAGAACGCCATCTCGTCATTTGCCAAAAGCGAGACCATCGTCTGGTTTGGCGAGACCTCCGTCTTGCCATTTGTCAAAAGCGAGACCGTCGTCTCGTTTGGTGAGACTGTCGTCTCGAAATTTGCCAAAAGCGAGACCGCCATCTCGTTTGGCGAGATGGTGGTCCCGAATGTCAAGACGGTGGTCCCGAATGGCGAGACGACCACAAATTTTTATAAATAGGACCTTCTTTCAAGGAGGAAAACACACAAACACCCAGAAATCACAATTATTACTTCGATACTTTGTTTACTTGTTGTTTCTACTTCAAAGAGTCTAATTCTAGTTTGTTTAGGCAAGTTTTGATTCAAGAAAAGAGTGTTTGTGTAGAGTACGGGGTTTGCCAAAAAGAGCCCATTACAACAGTATTTATAAAAGCTTGCTTCGAAGGTTCCTCTATATCCCTTACTCTATTTTCTCGCTTTTATTAGTTACCATCTCTATGCATTAGTTATTAGGGCCATGTAGTCAATAATTTAAATTTTACAATAAATAAATAAGGGTAAAAACATAATTTTAATATTCTTATTTTAAAAAATAACAGTCCATCATAGAGAACCCGAAAGGGGCATCGTGGGGAAGCTAATACCTTCCCCACACATAACTAACTCCCTTACCTAACTCTGGTTGTAATGGCTAAAGTCAGTTTTTCTTAAAACCATCACCTTCTTTTTTCCTTTTTCAATGTTTTTGGTTAAAATATTGGTAGCGACTCCAGAACCCACTTATGAAAACCTCACCCTTAGAATAGTTCGGTTATCGAACATCCTATAGTTCGGTTATCGAACATCCTAAGGGTGATGACCACACTTTTTAAAATGTGAGTCAAATCAAAAGACCATCGCATCGCTCCGACCACCTCTTTTGATGACAGTGACAGATGGCGACTCCACTGGGGAAGCTAGAGAGTTGATCTCATTTAGTGATGGACTAGTTTGAGATAAAAACTTGAAATTACGCTTTTACCCTTTCTTGCTTTTATAACATGATTTATTGCTTAACTTTAATAACTTTTGTATGCTTACTTTATGCAATTGTTTGAAATAACAACTGTACACAAAACTTTGCACACAACACTTCCCCCTATACCCGGGGGCAAGTGGGATAACCTTAAGGAGTGGGTGGCATTGTACGATTTGCCATAGTGAGGGCCATGAGACCACAAGTATGGTTAGAAACCACCACTCAAGGTGATAACCTTCCTCTTTTGGCCTAAAGACCGACAAGACCCTAGTGTCATGCATGGTCTGAAGGCTAGGAGAGTGGGGACCCTATAATGGGGCACCTTAGGGGACTTGGCCTTGGTAAGGATATTTAGAACTACCTTGAATATGCACCTTTCTACAGGATACCCCTACCTCATGATAAAAATGTCATCTTACTGTTCACGGATGAGTGAATTGTTTGTGCATTTGTTTGTTGCATAACATAATCATACAACAACAAAAAATCTCTCAAAAACCTTTTCATAATAAACATCCTTAACTTGGATAGTTCACAGTTTAGCTAGTCTGGTTTCAGGTTCTTTATAAGCTAAGTAGTCACGTGGACCGACAGAAGAGATAAGGGATTCTAAAATCATTCTTTTATGATAAACCAAATTTATCTCGGACAATCATCATTTTAGCTAGCCTAGTTTCAGGTTCTTTGTAAGCTAAGTAGCCACATTGACCTACAGAAGAGATAAAGGGGTCACAAAACGAATAAAAAACAAAATAATGGAATTTAATAAAACGATTTTGACAAGGTCAAATAATTTATATCGCATCATTTCATAAGTGGAAAAACCAAGAGAGAAAATAAATGCATAAGGAAAGTATGCATACACATCATCTTAATAAATCTCTCAAAAAATGGGTCTTAGGAACATTTTTTTGGGAAAATTGTCAGGCCAAATCCCCTTTGGAATTTTTCACTTGTTCTTCACTTTTTCCTCTTCGTTTTGATATACTGTGCGTCCAAATCCGACATCCCAGTCAAAAGTTATCTCACTTTGAAAATCTACCGCCTTTTTGTACTAGTGCATGCATAAACACACCCACGCTAGGGGCATTAGATGTTTCTAAGACAAAGGCGAAAGAGACCCGAGTGTACTTGTAATCTTCCACAAGGAAGGGACAAGTGTGCTAAGGTATATGGTGACCTTCGTTATACTTGTCAAATCCATGATGCGGAAGGAACCATTATACCGAAGTGGGTATGGCACACCGCAAAGCGTAAGCTTTAAGGATGATACCTAAGCCATTGTCGTAGGAGATACTAATCCCACACCTATCATTCATCTCCATTAATAAAATTCATTTCGACATCTTAGAAAGTGGTTGTTCTTCCCATAATTCGAACCCAAACGCAAAAAGCTAGAGCGATGGAACAGTTGGAGGAACAGAACCACAAACTCACTGTTAAGGTTAGCGCCCTGAGAGAACAAATGGCGCAGATGATGGAGGTCATGCGCCAACAAAACCTCAATAAAGAGGAAACTCATGGTGACCGCGCCTCTTGCCATGAGGAGGAAGAAGAAGAAGAGTTCTTTTACGAGCAAAAAGTCCCCGTGCAGTTTGACGCAAGGACAATGCACATCCACACCCCCGAGGTGTCCAAACAGCAGATATCAGCCTTGGAGGAAAGGTTGAAGGCGGTCGAGGGACACAACTTTGACATTAAGGAGGCAGCTGACATGTGTCTTGTTAAGAACATCCAGTTCCCTCCGAAATTCAAAGTCCCAGACTTCCCCAAGTACGTAGGATTGACTTGTCCCAAAAATCATCTTACGATGTATTGTCGTAAGATGGCTGCACATGCTCAGAGTGAGAAACTTCTGATCCACTGCTTCCAGGAGAGCCTGATTGAGTCAGCTCTCAACTAGTATATGCAACTAGAGAAGGGGCAAGTTCAAACCTGGAGACAGCTGGAAGACACCTTTCTCCGTCGATACCGATACAATATTGACCTGACCCCGGATAGGTCAGACCTTAGAACTTTGAGCAAAAGGAACGATGAGCCTTTCAAGGCGTATGCCCAACGGTGGAGGGAGATGGCTGCCCAAGTAGAGCCCCCACTAACAGACAAAGAAATGGTGGCCATGTTCATTGATTCGCTAACAAGGCCTTATTATGACAAGGCGATAGCGAGCACATCCAACCTCTTCTCAGACATGGTCACCATCGGGGAGAGGGTGGAGCAAGGGTTAAGAAGTGGGAAAATAGCGCGATCTTCCTCCTCCAACGTTTCATTCAAAAAACCTTTTAACAAAAAGAAGGAGGAGGTTGTGCATGCGATCAATCTCGCTACTCCTTCCTCCGCTCCGCAAACGGTCCAACAACCACGTAAAAAGGAAAGGAAGTTTACCCCTCTTTCGACCTCCTACGGGAAATTGCTGCCTTGCTAGAGGCCAAGCTCCTGGTTCGTGTTCCTCCCAAGAAGGTGGAGCCTCCCTACCCCAAGTGGTATAAACCTAATGAAAAATGTGATTACCACTCGGATACACCTGGGCATTCAACGAAGAATTGCTTGACCTTAAAATATAAGGTCCAAGAGCTAATAGACGTCGGGTGGATAAATTTTGACGCTCCTGCTTCCGATGTAGATATCAAGCCTCTATCAAAACTGGAGTAAGAGGAGGGTCGGATTAGGAAGAGTAGCTGTTAGGGAACTTTTTCTTTAAGCTTTTCTTGTATTTCCTACGGTCCTCGCCCGTGGCCGTAGGATCACCGACTAAAAGGGCACGTGTACATATTTGTTCTTAATACATGAGGCATTTTCCGTCATATCATATTCATTCTCATTATTTTCCCTCTTCTATTTATTATTCTTCTAAAATAATTGAATAATAAAATCTATGCCTAAAACAGAACCTAAAAAAACAATCATGTTTGTGACTGATGAACCTCTGTGGGATCCGCAAGCTGAAGGTGAATGGGTCGAGTCTGACAGTGAGCAGGGGACTATTTCCCCAGACATGCAGAGAATTCTGGCAAAAGAAGCTCGCTCCATACAACCTTATTGGGAAGAAACAGAAACTATCAACTTGGGACAAGGAGACGATAAGAAAGAAATAAACATCGGCACCCAGATTGGCAGTGACATCAGGGAGGGACTAATACACCTTTAAAAGAATATGTGGAAGTATTTGCTTGGTATTATCACGACATACCCGAACTCGACACGAGCATAATGGAGCACTGGTTGCCCTTGAAAGAGGGATTTCGGCCCATAAAACAGAAGCTCAAAAGAATAAAGCCAGATTGGTCCTTAATGATCAAGGAGGAAGTGCAAAGACAGTTAGACGCTAACTTTCTAATCGTATCCAAGTACCTCGAATGGTTAGCAAACATAGTGCCCGTCATCAAGAAGAGTGAAAAAATCAGAGTATGTGTAGATTATAGGGATTTGAATCGAGCAAGCCCAAAGGATGATTCCCCCCTACAACACATTGACACGTTAGTAGATCACACCGCTATGAACACACTCTATTCTTTCATGGATGGATATGCGGGGCACAATCAAATTAAGTTGGTCGTCGAAGATAGAGAGAAGACATCCTTCATCACACCATGGGGGACATTTTGCTACAGAGTGATGCCTTTCGGGCTAAAAAACGCAGGGGCTACCTATCAGAGGGCTATGGTAACGTTATTCCACGACATGATCCACAAAGAGATAGAAGTATACGTGGATGATATGATTGTCAAATCCAGGAACGAGATGGACCATATTCAATATCTCAAAAAGCTGTCTGATCGACTTTGAAAGTATCAACTTGAACTAAATCCGACAAAGTGTACTCTTGGAGTGCGGTCAGGCAAACTTTTGGGGTTCATCGTTAGTCAAAGGGTAATCGAGGTAGACCCCGATAAAACAAAGGCGATTCTGGAAATGCCCCCACAAAGGACAGAAAAAGGGGTCAGAGGATTTTTGGGCCGAATAAATTATATTGCCAGATTCATCGCACAACTGACAGACAAATGTATACCCATCTTCAAGTTGTTGCATAAGAATCGACTGACGGTGTGGAACGAGGAATGTCAACAAGCATTCGACAAGATCAAGATGTGCTTAATCAATCCACCGATATTGGTGCCACCCATCAAAGGAAAACCTCTGATCCTGTATTTGTTGGTACTCGAAGAATCTATGGGATATGTGCTCGGTCAACAAGATGAAACAGGGAAAAAGGAACAAGCCATATATTATCTCAGCAAAAAGTTCTTAGACTATGAGACCCATTATACGCCATTCGAAAAAACATGTTGTGCACTGGTGTGGGCAACTCAATGTCTCCGACAGTATATGGCTCGACATACAACGTGGTTGGTCTCCAAAATGGACCTAATCAAGTACCTCTTCGAAAAGCCCATCTTGACCGGAAGAATAGCAAGGTGGCAAGTACTCCTCTCAGAATTCGATATCATTCATGTCACCCAAAACACTATCAAAGGTAGTCCCCTAGCAGACTATCTAGCACACAGATCGACAAACAAGTACCAATCCCTGCAGGACGACTTTCCCGACGAACATATCATGCATGTTGCACACGAAGAGACCAAAGAAGATGCATAGACTATGTTTTTCGATGGAGCCTCGAACACGCTTGGACAAGGGATTGGGGCCATTCGGATATCCCTAGAAAAGAAATATATCCCGGTAACAGCCAGGTTAAACTTTGACTGTACAAATAATATGGCCAAATATGAAGCTTGTGCCTTGGGAGTCCAAGCAGCTCTAGATCATGGGGTGGGCAAACTCAGGGTTTTCGGTGATTCATCCCTTGTTATCTATCAACTCAAGGGTGAATGGGAAACCCAAAATTCCAAATTAATCCCATATCTAGAGTACATTCGTGATTTGACTTCGAGGATGGAAAGTGTCACTTTCGAGTACATCCCTCAGGAAGACAATCAATTTGCAGACGCCCTCGCTACTTTATCATCCATGTTCTCTTTAGATCAAGAGCATGAGATGCTGACTATTCAAATCAAGCTGCATGACAAACAAAAGTTTTGCATGACAGTAAATAGCGAGCAAGACAAAAACCCTTGGTATCACGACATTAAGCGATACCTCACGAAGGGTGAATATCCCGAAGGAATCAGTGATAATGACAAAAGGACCATTCGAAAGAGGGTCGCAGGGTTTGCATTGATAGGAGAAACCCTTTATAAAAAGAATTTAGACTCCACTTTGTTAAGGTGTGTGGATCACAAGGAGGCTCAAACTCTGATAAAGGAGATTCACAAAGGAGCTTTCGGGACCCATGCGCCAGGACATGTCATGGTAAAGAAGATCCTAAGGGCAGGATATTTCTGGTCCATAATGGAAGGCGACTGTCACCAATATACTAAGCGATGCCACAAGTGTCAAATCTACGCCGATAAAGTTCACGTCCCGCCTGCACCTCTCAACATCTTGGCCACACCATGGCCATTTTCCATGTGGGGCATGGACGTCATCGGACCCATCGAGCCCAAAGCATCTAATGGTTGTCACCGCCATCCGTTCCGACATCTAGGGACATCTCGAACGTTTATGTGAGTGGTCGCGAAAAGATGGTTTAGACTCGCGTTTTATGTTAAAAATATGTTCATTGCTTCCGAGGTGCTCAACAAATGAACTATCCTCTAATAAAAGCAAGGTTTTCAAAAAGGGGTTCTTATGGAGTCGCCACCAATGTTTTGACCGCAAACATTGGAAAAGGATAAAAAGGCGTTGATTTTAATAAAAACCAAACTTGGCCATTATAACCAGAGTTAGGTAAGGGAGTTAGTTACGTGTGGGGAAGGTGTTAGCACCCCACAACGCCCCTTTCGGGTTCCCTATGACGGATTCATTCATTAAGTGAAGATTACGAGAAATTACACTATTACCCTATTTTATTCATACCATATTCAAAAATGGCTATCTACATGATTTTTATTTTATATTGCATACATAAAGCAATAAATAAAGCAATAAAAGAGAAGAGAAGTGAAAAGAATCTCTGTAGCAAGCTTTGTATTACAAATCTTGAACTGTGAGGATGCGTTTTGGCAATCCCCCCGCTCTACAAAGACTCTCCTCCCAGAATACAATATCGACTCGACTAAATTTTAAAGAAGAATCGAATGCTGGAATATAATTCCTTAACCGATTGTTACCTTTTTAAGGCAATCGGAGAGTTCATTCGAAGTAGGGAGAGAAGACAAGTACTTGGAGTTGTCTGGAGTCTCGAAAAGTGGCAAATGAGGCTCCTATTTATAGTTTTCGCAGCCTAGCAGCTTGGGACGGTAGTCCGGGGCTTGGAAATCAAGGATGAGCGTCTGGAGAAGTTGGGACGACCGTCTGGGATTTGGGACGGCCGTCCCATTCAAATTTTGGCACTGAGACGGGCGTCTCAAACTTGGGACGGGCGTCCCACTTGAAAATGGTTGTTTGGGACGGCTGTCTCAACTATTTTTGCCAGATTTTGTGTTCTGGGACCCCCAGGAAGCTTTCCTTTCTTTATTCGGATGTTGATTGATGCCGATAGACGTCCATTGAAGCTTTATCTTCGTATAGGAAGTCTTCTTGGCCTTTATTGAGATGTCGGGCAAAATTAGGGGTCTACAGCTGCCCCCCGTTCACCTGCCTGACTAATTGTTGGCCTAATATGCCGACAAAGTTAGTTGGTAGGGGAAGGAGTTAACCCTTTTTGCCCGGTTATCCTTCAGATGCTCCTTCGCTTGAAGTTTGCTGATCCTCCGGATGATAAATATTTTTGATAGGTACCAACCCCTATCTGGTTTGAGCCTTATTTTATAAGGCTCTGGTGAGTACTTACCCTCACCAGGTCTGAGTCTGCAATTCACTAGACTCTTGTGGGTACCTACCCCCACTAGGTATGAATCTTGCTCTTTGCTATATTCTGAACCATATTCCATAAGGTTCTTGTGGGTACCTACCCCCACTTGGTATGAACCTTGTTCTGCAAGGCTTTTGTGAGTACCTACCCTCACCTGGTACGAGTTCGCATTTTGCTAAACTCTTGTGGGTACTTACTTCCGAGGTGCTCAACACTTGAACTATCCTCTAATAGAAGAAATGTATTTGCAACCCGTTTTTTGTAATGCTCTGGTGATTATTTTACTCTACCTGATGCATTTTGCTAGGTTTTGATGAGTACCTACCCTCATCCGGTACAAACCTTATTTTATAAGGCTCTGGTGGGTACCTACCCCCACCAGGTACGAATATGTACTTTTTGCTAGATTCTGATGAGTACTTACCCTCATCTGGTACAGACCTTATTTTATAAGGCTCTAGTGAGTACCTACACCCACCTGGTACGAATCTGCATTTTTGCTAGATTCTGATGAGTACCTACCCTCATCCGGTACAAACCTTATTTTATAAGGCTCTGGTGGGTACCTACCCCCACCTGGTACGAATCTGCATTTTTGCTAGATTCTGATAAGTACCTACCCTCATCCGGTACAAACCTTATTTTATAAGGCTTTTGCTGGTATGAACCCTATTCTATAGGGCTCTGGTGAGTACCTACCCTCACCCGGTACGAACCCTATTCTGTAAGGCTCTTGTGGGTACCTACCCCCACCTGGTACGAATCCTATTCTATAAGGCTCTTGTGGGTACCTACCCCCACCTGGTACGAACCCTATTCTATAAGGCTCTTGTGGGTACCTACCCCCACCTGGTACGAACCCTATTCTATAAGGCTCTTGTGGGTACCTACCCCTACCTGGTACGAACCCTATTCTATAAGGCTCTAGTGAGTACCTACCCTCACCTAGTACGAACCCTATTCTATAAGGCTCTTGTGTGTACCTACCCCCACCTGGTACGAACCCTATTCTATAAGGCTCTGGTGAGTACCTACCTTCACCTGGTACGAATCTGCATTTTTGCTAGATTCTGATGAGTACCTACCCTCATCCGGTACAAACCTTATTTTATAAGGCTATGGTGAGTACCTACCCCCACCTGGTACGAATCTGCATTTTTGGTAGATTCTGATGAGTACCTACCCTCATCCGGTACAAACCTTATTTTATAAGGCTCTGGTGGGTACCTACCCCCACCTGGTATGAATCTGCATTTTTGCTAGATTCTGATGAGTACCTACCGTCATCCGGTACAAACCTTATTTTATAAGGTTTTTGCTGGTACGAACCCTATTCTATAGGGCTCTGGTGAGTACCTACCCTCACCCGGTACGAACCCTATTCTATAAGGCTCTAGTGAGTACCTACCCTCACCCGGTACAAACCCTATTCTATAAGGCTCTTGTGGGTACCTACCCCCACCTGGTACGAACCCTATTCTATAAGGCTCTTGTGGGTACCTACCCCCACCTGGTACAAACCCTATTCTATAAGGCTCTTGTGGGTACCTACCCCCACCTGGTACGAACCCTATTCTATAAGGCTCTTGTGGGTACCTACCTCCACCTGGTACGAACCCTATTCTATAAGGCTCTGGTGAGTACCTACCCGCACCTGGTACGAACCCTATTTTATAAGGCTCTTGGGATGCTCTTTTTCGGCATTCAGTCTTTTGATTGATGAGTACAGACCCTCATCTCGTTTTTGGAGATGTGTTGGCGGCTTATTGTCTCTTATCATGCGCCTATTCCGTGGGGAGTAATTGATCTTTCTTTTTTACTTTTCTGTTTTAGTCATCCGGTTTTACCAGGGATTCTTTGTTTTTTGGCTTTTTCATTTTAGCCATCCGGTCTTGCCGGGGATTCTTTGTTTTTGGCTTTTTTTAGCCATTCGGTCTTGCCGGGGATTTCTTTGTTGAGTACCTCTTGTTTTAGGCAGGAATCACCTGGAGATTTTGTGATTTTGGGCTTTCTTATTTAGCCGTCCGATTTTTGCCGGGGTTTATTGATGATTGCCTCTTAATTTTGGCAGGAATCCTTTGAGGATTGGTTGATTTCTTTATTGTGCCTCTTGTTTTTTTAGACATGTGCTTCAGCAATGATGAAGACTTTATTGTTTTTTCGCCTCTGAATAGGCTGATGTTCCGCTTGAGGGTATTTGCTCTTGATAATACCTCTGAGTAGGCAAATGCTTTATTGGAAGCTTTGTCTTTGGACTTGTATTGCCTCTTATATAGGTTGATTTCCCGTTTCTTAGGGATATCGGTTTTTTGCTTGCCTTAGGCAGAGGCTTTCTTGGGAGTGAAGGCTTTGCATTTCACTGGGGATATCCATATTGGGCGTTATAGGCGATTAACTCCCTGAGGATATGAATTTGTAGTTTGCCTTTGCTGGTATGCTTGCTGGGGATTTTTCTTTTTGGTGATCCACCAAGGATTTGATTGCCCTCCCTGAAATCTATTTTGATTTGCCCCCTAGGGAGGAATGGAGTTTTTGACTCCTTGTTGGATGCTGTTGTTTTGAGCTGGCTTTGCCTATGCTCTTATTCCTGCTGGGGAATGGGTTTTTACCTTTTTCTCGCGATTTGTATCTCTTTTTCGCGATTCTTGAAAATTTGGCTTTTAAATGCGTGCGCGTTTTATGCACACTTGGCTTTTTGTTATTTGCTAGATGAAGAGATTTATTTTTTTTCTCTCTTTTTTTTTTTACGATCCTGAGGAGTATATTAGCTTCCCGGGGATCCAATCTTTGATTTGATTTTTTATGATGGAGTCTTGAGCTCCTGACTTTGTGAGGCTCTTTATTGAGCGGAATGAAGAAATTTTCTTCTTTTTCTCTTTTTTGGAGATTCACCAAGGAGTTTGTCAGCTTCCTGGGGATCCAACTTTGATGATGGAGTCTTAGCTCCTGACTTCTGTGAAGCTCCTATTTGAGCGGGATGAAGAGATTTTCTTCTTTTTGTAGACTTTTCTTGATATGCTCTACTTGGAGATTTTTTATTCGGCCTTTTTTGTGCCTCTATTGGGGAATGAAAGTTTTTCTTTTCTTTCTTTTTGTTGCCCCCTGGTGATATGGAGGATTTGACTCCGTATTTTATTTGATGGACTCTTGTGTAGTCCTTATTCTCCTTTGGGGAATGAGGCGGAGATTCTTGCATGAGTGTGCTTGATGACTCATGTGGTGATGCCGCTGAGTCGTGAGGTAATCTTTTTGTTTTGCCTCTGGAGTAGGCAAGGATCCTCTTGGAGATGATCAAGCCTTTCCGTTGGCTTGTCTATTTTGATGGCTTCCTTCTTTCTTGGATGGAAGGATGGTGATTTGAAGCTTCAAATGACTCTCTTTTGATGACTCATGTAGTGGTGCTGAGTCATGAAGTAATATTTGTTTTGGCTTTGGAGTAGGCAAGGATCCATTTGGGGATCATCGAGCCTTTCTGTTGCCCCTTTTCTGGTGTACCTTCGTTTATTGGTGTAGAAGGTTGGAGCTATTTTCCCTTAAGCTCCTTATTCTACTGTAATGGTTTTGATTCCGCCTTTTCTTTCTTGAGGGAATTTTATTTGGAGACTGGATTTTGGCGCCTCCTGTTTTCAACCACAAGTATGGAGACTATCCTCCTTATATGCATGTTTATTATTCTTGTTTGAAGAAGAAAAATATTTTTTCTTTATTTTGACAAAGTCGTATTATGCAACTACTTTGTGTGTGGATGTCCTAAATGCAATCTATTATTTATTTATTTTTGATGAATTTAGAAAGTAACTGGCCTTCTGCCGTTGGCTTCTTATGAATACGCTGATGGGCTCCTTTTTTTATGATCATGATGATGGGCTCCTCCTTTATAACCATGATGATGGGCTCCTCCTTTATGACCATGATGATGGGCTCCTTTTTTATTCATCTTTTGGTTTTGGCCCTATCTGTTGCCTAGATCGCCCTTTATGGGTTTTCGATCTAGCAGGCCGCCTTAATTTTTGCCTAGAATATCTTAGGGGGCTTTTGCCTAGATCGTTCTTTTGGGGTTTTCAATCTAGCAGGCTACCCTGATTTTTACCTAAGAATATCCTAGCAGGCATTTTATTATTTTCTTATTTTTTATGCTTCCTTTTTTTAGATGCATGTTTGATCTTTGATTAAAGGTCTTTGTGCATATTTATGATTTATCAATAAAGAGGCATTTCCATAATATTTGGTCAAGAGAAAGGAAATGAACAGGAATTTTATTGATAAATGAGCAAAAGTTTTATTTCTTTTATAGAAGGATTTCAAAAGGTATTTAGAAGAATGGGTGGTCAGGGTTGGCTATACTGTATAGGCTTAAACAGTCATGTCCATGATATCTGCCCCCTGGTTCTCCTAATTGCTTCAGTTAAGATGCCTGAGCTCAGAGTGAAGACTATGCAGACTGCTTGCTTCTGGAAGAATGTTACCGTAGCTGTCTTTCGGTTTTCGATTGAGGTAACCATTGCTCTTAGTTTTTTTTTTTTACCTCTACTTTTTGCCTAGGACGTATCCTAGCGAGGGATATAGACCCTATCTTTTGCCCAGGGATGCCCTTTGCGGGTTTTCATTCCTGACGGGTCATGAGCAATGTCTTCAAGCATAATACTTTTTCACCGCATCAGAATTGATCGGGTGTCGAAGTTCCTCTCCATCCATATTAGTGAGGATGAGTGCCCTTCCTGAGAAAGCTCGTTTGACCACAAAGGGTCCTTCGTAATTTGCTGCCCATTTTCCAATTTTATCCTTCTGGGCTGGAAGCAATTTCTTTATCACTAGATCCCCCTCTTGATAAGTATGAGGGTGGACCTTTTTATCATAAGCCTTTTTTATCTTCTTTTGATAGGCTTGTCCATGACATATAGCATTCAACCGCTTTTCATCGATAAGGTTTAATTGATCGTATCGACTTTGAACCCATTCAGCTTCTGTTAATTTTACTTCAATTATAATTCGCAGGGAAGGTATTTCGACCTCTATTGGAAATATGGCCTCAATTCCATATACAAGGGAGAATGGAGTAGCTCCTGTTGAGGTTCGTACAGACGTTCGATAACCATGAAGAGCAAAAGGCAACATTTCATGTCAATCCCTGTAGGTTTTAACCATCTTTTGAACAATCTTCTTGATGTTTTTATTGGCTGCTTCTACTGCGCCATTTATTTTGGGCCGGTAGGGAGAGGAAATATGGTGTTGAATTTTGAAATCTTGGCATAATTCCTCCATCATCTTATTATTCAAGTTGGTTCCATTATCAGTAATAAGACGATGTGGGATGCCATATCGACATATGATATTTTTCTTAACAAAGGTGACCACTACCTTTTTGGTCACATGTGCATAAGATGCAACTTCTACCCACTTAGTGAAGTAATCGATAGCCACCAGAATGAATCGATGGCTATTGGATGCCTTAGGCTCAATAGGTCCGATAACATCCATGCCCCACATAGCAAATGGCCAAGGGATAGCCATAACATTGAGAGGTACCGGTGGAACATGTACATTGTCCGCATGTATCTGACACTTGTGACATTTTCTGGCATACTGATGACAGTCCTTTTCCATTGTGGACCAGAAGTATCCTGCCCTGAGGATTTTCCTAGCCATGATATGCCCTGGTGCATGAGTCCCGAAGGTTCCTTCATGTATTTCTTTAATCAATATTTGTGCTTCTTCGAGATTGACGCATCTTAATAAAGTGGAATCAAAATTCTTTTTATAAAGGTTTTCTCCTATCAACATAAACCCTATGGCCCTTTTCTGAATGATCCTTTTGTCATTGTCACTGATTCCCTCGGGATACTCACCCTTTGTCAAGTATCGCCTTATGTCCTGATACCAAGGGGTTTTATCTTTTTCATTGTCCACCGTCATACAAAAGGCTTGTTTATCGTGCCTTTTGACTTGGATGATGGGCATCTCATGTTCTTGTCCTAATGCGAACATGGATGATAATGTTGCCAGTGCATCTGCAATCTGGTTATCTTCCCGAGGGATGTACTCAAAACTGATGTTTTCCATTTTTGAAGTCATATTACGGATGTGCTCCAAATAAGGGATTAATTTGGAATTTCTAGTTTCCCATTCACCCTTGAGCTGGTAAATAACAAGGGATGAGTCACCGAATACTTTAAGTCTAGTCACCCCATGATCTAGAGCTGCTTGAATACCTAGAGCACAGGCTTCGTATTCTGCCATATTGTTTGTGCAATCAAAGTTTAATCTGGCTGTTACTGGGATATACTTCTTTTCGGGAGATATTAAAATAGCTCTGATCCCATGTCCTAATAAGTTTGAAGCTTCATCGAAAAACATGACCCATTTATTATTTTCAAGTTCTTCATGTTGGATGTGCATTATGTGCTCATCTGGAAAATCATCTTGGAGGGATTGATATTCGTCAGTTGGCCCATGTGCCAAGTATTCTGCTAAAGGACTGCCTTTGATAGCTTTCTGAGTGACATGAACAATGTCGAATTCTGAGAGGAGTACCTTCCACCTGCCTATCCTTCCGGTCAAGACGGGTTTTTCAAACAAATATTTGATTGGGTCCATTTTGGAAATCAACCAAGTTGTGTGTCTGACCATATATTGTCGAAGGCGCTGAGTTGCCCACACCAATGCACAACATGTTTTTTCGAGTGGTGTATAACGGGTCTCATAGTTTAGAAATTTCTTACTGAGGTAATATATGGCTTGTTCTTTTTTACCCGTATCATCTTGTTGACCAAGCACACATCCCATGGACTCGTCGAGTACTGAAAGGTAAAGAATCAAGGGCTTTCCTTCCACAGGTGGTACCAATACTGGGGGATTGATTAGGCACATTTTGATTTTTTCGAAAGCTTGTTGACATTCATTATTCCAAACTTTCGGTTGGTTTTTACGCAATAACTTGAAGATGGGCGTACACTTGTCTGTTATTTGCGCGATGAATCGTGCGATGTAGTTTATTCGGCCTAAGAACCCTCTGACTTCTTTTTCTGTTATTGGTGGGGGCATTTCTATGATTGCCTTTGTTTTATCAGGGTCTACCTCAATTCCTTTTTTACTGACAATAAACCTAAGGAGTTTTTCTGATCGTACTCCGAATGTGCATTTAGTCGGGTTAAGCTTAATCTGGTACTTCCGAAGCCGATTGAATAATTTCTTTAAGTATTGGAGGTGACCCATCTCGTTTTTGGACTTGGCGATCATATCATCCACATATACTTCGATTTCTTTGTGGATCATATCATGAAATAATGTAACCATAGCCCTTTGATAAGTAGCCCCTGCATTCTTGAGTCCAAAAGGCATTACTCTAGAACAGTATGTACCCCACGACATAATGAAGGAAGTTTTTTCTCTATCTTCAACAGCCAATTTAATTTGGTTATACCCTGCATATCCATCCATGAAAGAATAGAGAGTATTTGTAGCGGTATGATCTACCAGCATATCAATATGTGGTAAGGAAAAATCATCTTTTGGACTTGCACGATTTAAGTCCCTGTAATCTACGCATACTCTGATTTTTCCATTTTTCTTTATAACCGGAACGATGTTTGCCAACCATTCAGGGTATTTTGACACGATTAGAAAATTGGCATCCAACTGTTTTTCTACTTCTTCCTTAATTTTCAAGGACCATTCTGGCTTTACTCTTCCGAAGTTTCGCTTAACGGCCGAATCCCTCTTTTAGTGGTAATCTATGCTCCACTATAATTTTATCAATTCCAGGCATATCATGGTAGGACCATGGGAATACGTCCACATATTCTCTTAGTAATTGTATCATCCTTTCTCTGACATCATCGTCAATTTGGGTGCCAATATTTACTTTTTTCTTATTATCTTCTAGTCCCAAATTGATGGCCTCAGTTTTCTCCTGATGGGGCTGTATTGATTGAGATTCTTTTTCCAACAGTCTTTGCATGTCTGGGGAAATGGTCCCCTCCTCACTGTCTGACTCAATCCATTCGCCTTCGGCTTTCGGATCTTCCAGAGAATTTTCAATCACAGACATGACTGTATGGTTATGCTTAGTTTTAGATTTCTCTTTTAAGTGTATAAGAGGGAAAATAATGAAAGAGAATATGAATATTATGGAAAATTCCTTATTGTATTAACAAAAAGAAAATATTTACAAAGGCCACTTTAACCAAAAATCTCGTGATCATGGGCGAGGATCACGAAAAATACATGGGAAGCTTTTCGATATATTTTTATGTTTATTATATATATATTTTTTTTTAAATGGTAAAGATGATGAGCCCTAATTTGCTGATCTTCCTTAGCCCATCTTTCATTCGGGTTTGGAAAGAGGCTGATCATCTACTTTTGGAGTAGATGCGTCAAAGGTAATCCACCCTGCATCTATCAGATTCTAGATCTTGTGCTTTAAGGCCACATAGCTTTCAACAGAGTGTCCCGGAGCGCCTGAATGGTAATCACAGTTTTCATTAGACTTGTACCATTCTGGATATGGTGGCTCCATTTTCTTGGGAGGGATGCGCACGAGGAGTTTGGCATCCAACAATTTTAAAAACAGACTTCCATAGGAGGTTGGAATGGAAGTGAATTTCCTTTCTGATCTGCATGACTTGGTCTGCTGCGAGGAGGAAGAAGGAGTGACAATATTGATTGCATTCACGGTTCCTTCCTTCTTCTTTCCAAAGATCTTTTTAACGTTTGGAGTAGAGGAATTGGAGGAAGTATTTTGTGAAATTCTTCCACTTTTTAGACCTTTCTCTACTCTTTCTCCTATAATTACCACATTTGCAAAGAGTGTTGATGTGTTCCCTATCATTTTGTCATAATAGGGACCAGTTAGAGAATTGATGAACATGGATGTGGTTTCCTTGTCGGACAGAGGAGGTTCTACTTGTGCTGCCAATTCCCTCCATCTTTGGGCGTATGCCTTAAAGGATTCATCGTTTTTCTTGCTTAGCAATTGTAGATCTGCTCTTTCAGGGGTCAGATCAATATTGTATTTATAGCGATGAAGAAAAGCATCTGCCAGATGTCTCCATGTTTGGACTTGCCCTCCTTGCAGTTGCATATACCAGTTTAGGGCTGATTCAGCTAAGCTCTCTTGAAAGCAATGGATCAGGAGTTTTTCATTGTCAGCATATGCAGCCATCTTACGGCAGTACATCGTAAGATGGCTTTTGGGGCAAGTTATTCCCATGTATTTTGGGAAGTCCGGAGTTTTGAATTTGTTAGGGAATTGGATGTTTTTAACGAGGCACATATCAGCTGCCTCTTTTACATCAAAGTTATGCCCCTCCATGGCTCTCAATCTTTCTTCAAGAGCAGTAATTTGTTGCTTTGATACTTCCGGAGCATGAATATGTACTGCTCTTGTATCAGATTGGTCATGCTCATCCTGAGGTTCCTCTTCTTCTTCTTGGTGAGAGGCTTGTCCACTCTGAGGACCCTCTTTATGGAGATTCTGTTGGCGCATCATTTCTAACATTTGAGCCATTTGCTCTTTCAGCGTATTAAGCTCAGTGGTGAGCTTTCGGTTTTGCTCCTCTAGCTGTTCCATCTTTTTATCTTTCTGAGCACGATTGAGGACGGGCGGAAGACCAGCCACTTTCTAAATGATTTTAACGATTTTTATTATAGCTTTTTATTTCAAATGATTAGTGTGAAATAGATATGCCTTAGACAATAGCTTTGGTATCTTCTCAAAAGCCTATGTTTTAAGGGTACCATACCCACCTTAATGTGCTAACTTCCTTTTTTCAAAGGTTGCCAACATACCTTAGCGCACTTATCTCTTCTAGGAAGGTGATAAACGCACTTGGGTCTCTTTCATTATTGTCTAAGGATATCTAATAAATCCTAGAATGAATGTGTTTATGTATGAGAGACTTTATTATGATGATGTTTATGCATACTTTTCTTAGTGCATTTATTTTCTCTCTTGGTTTTACCACTTATTGGATGATGTGGTATGAATGATACGACTTTGTCGAAAATCTTTTTATTGTAAAAGATATTTATATGGTTTTAATTTGTTTTTATATTTTTTATGACCCTTTATCTCTTCTGTCGGTCAACGTGGCTACTTAGCTTACAAAGAACCTGAAACCAGGCTAGCTTAACTGAAGACTGTCCGAGATAAAGTTAATTTATCTTATCACTTTTATGATTTTTAAGGTTTTTCACTATTTTGTTTGTTGTATGATTACCTTATGCTAATGCATCAATACAAATGCAGCAAACGAATGCACACATAATTCATTCATCCACGAGCAGAGCCACGCTATTTACGAGGTGGGGTTTTCCTGCAGAAACGTGCTTGGTTTAGGTGGTTCTAAACTGTTATCACCAAGGCCAAAGGTCCCCAAGGTGCCCCCATTATAGGGACCTCTCAATCTCTCAGTCCTCGGGTCATGCACGGAACTCCGTGTCGACATCCTTAGACCAAAAGAAGAGAGTTATCACCTTGAGTTGGTGGTTTCCGACAACGGTTGTAGCCCCGTGTGCCAACAAGCCGGTCGTATCTGCCACCCACTCCCTATAGGTATTCACTCTTGCCCCCGGGTATAGAGGGACTGTAGTGTGCAAGGGTTTTTGTGTGCAATTTATATTTCAGGCAATTTGCAAAAAATAATCATACAGCAGTTATTAAAGCCATACAATAAAACATACGGAAGAGGGTAAAGGTGTAATTTCAAATCTTCACTTAGTTTGAATTTTATCCGTCACTAAATGGGATCAACTCTCTAGCTTCCCCAGTGAAGTCGCCATCTGTCGCCGCCGTCCATTCCGACGTCTAGGGACATCTCAAACGTTTATGCGAGCGGTCGCGAAAAGATGGTTAAGACTCGCGTTTTATGTTAAAAATATGTTCATTGCTTCCGAGGTGCTCAACAAATGAACTATCCTCTAATAAAAGCAAGGTTTTCGAAAAGGGGTTCTTATTGAGTCGCCACCAATGTTTTGACCGTAAACATTGGAAAATGATAAAAAGGCGTTGATTTTAATAAAAACCAAACTTGGCCATTATAACCAGAGTTAGGTAAGGGAGTTAGTTACGTGTGGGGAAGGTGTTAGCACCCCACAACGCCCCTTTCGGGTTCCCTATGATGGATTCATTCATTAAGTGAAGATTACGAAAAATTACGCTATTACCCTATTTTATTCATACCATATTCAAAAATGGCTATCTACATGATTTTTATTTTATATTGCATACATAAAGCAATAAATAAAGCAATAAAAGAGAAGAGAAGTGAAAAGAACCTCCGTAGCAAGCTTTGTATTACAAATCTTGAACTGTGAGGATGCGTTTTGGCAATCCCCCCCGCTCTACAAAGACTCTCCTCCCAGAATACAATATCGACTCGACTAAATTTTAAAGAAGAATCGAATGCTGGAATATAATTCCTTAACCGATTGTTACCTTTTTAAGGCAATCGGAGAGTTCATTCGAAGTAGGGAGAGAAGACAAGTACTTGGAGTTGTGTGGAGTCTCGAAAAGTGGCAAATGAGGCTCCTATTTATAGTTTTCGCAGCCTGGCAGCTTGGGACGGTCGTCCGGGGCTTGGAAATCAAGGATGAGCGTCTGGAGAAGTTGGGACGGCCGTCTGGGATTTGGGACGGCCGTCCCATTCAAATTTTGGCACTGAGACAGGCGTCTCAAACTTGGGACGGGCGTCCCACTTGAAAATGGTTGTTTGGGACGGCCGTCTCGCCCTTGGGACGGCTGTCTCAACTATTTTTGCCAGATTTTGTGTTCTGGGACCCCCGGGAAGCTTTCCTTTCTTTATTCGGACGTCGATTGATGTCGATAGACGTCCATTGAAGCTTTATCTTTGTATAGGAAGTCTTCTTGGCCTTTATTGAGATGCCGGGCAAAATTAGGGGTCTACAATGGTCACCATTTTATCTTGGTGGCCATTGACTATTTTACTAAATGGGTAGAGGCGACATCCTACGCACACATAACTAGGAAAGTGGTAACCGCCTTCATCAAGAGAAATATTCTATGTCGGTATGGTATCCCTTATCGGCTCATTACTGATAACGGGACCAATCTGAACAACAAGATGATGGAGGAATTATGTCAAGATTTCAAGATTCAACATCACAATTCCTCTCCATACCGACCCAAAATGAATGGTGCGGTGGAGGCAGCCAACAAAAACATCAAAAAGATCATCCAAAAGATGGTGATAACATACAAGGATTGACATGAAATGCTGCCCTTTGCCTTACAAGGATATCAGACTTCCGTATGGACCTCCACCGGGGCCACTTCGTTCTCCCTCGTATATAGCATGGAAGCCGTATTGCCAGTGGAAGTCGAAATACCCTCCCTAAGAGTCATTATGGAAGCAAAGCTGACCGAAGCAGAATGGATCCAAAATTGGTACGACCAACTTAATTTGATCGAAGAAAAATGGTTGGACGCCATATGTCATGGGTAGGCCTATCAAAAGAAGATTAAGAAGGCCTACGACAAGAAGATCAATCCCCACACTTTTCAAGAAGAGGATTTAGTAATAAAGAAACTGCTTCCCGCCCAGAAGGACAAACTTGGAAAATGGGCAGCAAACTATGAAGGACCCTTTGTGGTCAAGCGAGCTTTCTCAGGAGGGTCCCTTATCCTCACTTACATGGACGAAGAAGAGCTTTGGCACCTGGTCAACTCAGACGCGGTGAAGAAATATTACGCTTAAAGATGTTGCTCATGACCTGTCAGGATGAAAACTCGCAAAGAGTATCCTGGGCAAAATATAGGGTCCATATTCCTCGCTAGGACACGTCCTAGGCAAAATTTAGAGGTTAAAAAAAAAACAAACAAAAAAACAAAAAAGAGAGCAATGATTACCTTAGCCAAAAACCGCAAGGCGACTAAGGTAGCGTCCTTCCAGAAGCGAGCAAGCTTTGCATAAATCTTCACTCTGGGCTCGAGCATCTCAACTGAAGTGACTAGGAGAAATAAGGAGGCAGATGTTAGGAACATGATTGTTATAGCTTATACAGTGTAGCCAACCTTGGCCAGCCATGCTTCTAAATCCCTTTGGAAACCCCTCTATAAAAATAAACCATTTGTTTATATCAATAAAATTGTCTTTTACTTCTTTTCTCTTGACCAAATTATGAAAATGCCTTTGTATTAATGAAACATAAGTGTCGTCGCCATAAAAAACGAGGGCAGTCAGAGCGACGCGATGGTTTCTGACTTTCCGGTTTTTGCGTTTTTATTGGTGGTTACAATGCCTTTAGGTTGTCTGATAACCGGGCTGAACCGAGAGGCGAGGTTTTCGAAAGGGCGTTCTTGGATTGTCCGATAACTGGGCTAAACCAAGAACTGTTTTTTTTAGGGTTCTGTGGAGTCGCCACCGATGTTTTTACCGGAAACATCGGAAAAGGAGTTAAAAGGCGTTGGTTTTCGAAAAACCAACTTTGGTCATTAGAACCAGAGTTGGGTAAGGGAGTTAGTTACGTGTAAGGGAAGTGTTAGTTCCCTTACGACGCCCCTTTCGGGTTCCCTATGATAGGCTAGCTACTTTGGATAAATAAATAAACCGAAAAATACGCTTTTACCCTTTTATTTTGCGGAATTTAAAGTTACGACTACATGGCCCTAATCTCTATTGCACAATTTAAAATTAAACCGGTAAAAGTAGAGAGAGAGAGTATAAACCTCCGAAGCAAGCTTTTCTTATTAATTCCTTCTAAAAATAGGGTGCTTTGCGGCAACCCTTCACTCTATACAGCGTTGGAATCCTCTCGAAACGCTCAAAAACACTCTTAGAAACGCTCAGAAACTCCGGAAATGCTTCGGAGGGGTTCTAGAGAGAGAATTTGGAGTAATTTCTAGAGAGAAGGAGGAAGAACGTGTTGGAAATGAGGGGAATAGGGGCCCTATTTATAGGGATTCGCGCCTGTCAGGTCGAGACGGGCCGTCTCGTCTGACAAGGTCGAGCCGGCCGTCTCGCCTTGCAGGAACGTCGAGACGGCGGTCTCGCCATCGACGCAAGGCAAGACGGCGGTCTCGAATTCGAGACGGCGGTCTCGACCTTAAAAGGCGAAAATCCTTATTTTTGGACCAAAAATCCCTCCTATCCTAGTATGGGGCCTAATAGTCTCTCCTAGTTGCTTCTTAGGCTTCATCCATCTTCGAAAAGAAGGTCTTCTGGTCTTTATTGTTAGGCCGGGCAAGATTTGGGTCTACAGCTGCCCCCCCCTTTATCCGACTAGTCGACTGCTGGCCTTCTGTGCCAAGTAGATCGACTGGAGGGTAAAGGAGTTGACCCTCCTACCCGGTTGTCTTTCAGACGTCCCGACTTGCGGCGGTCGATCCTCTGGGGAAAAGTGCGCTGTGCGCCTCCAAGATGCTCCTTCTAGCGGTAGTTGATGCCTTCGGTTGATGAGTATGAACCCCCATCTGGTTTGACGAGTATGAACCCCCGCCTGGTAAGCCCTCTTTTGTGAGGCCTGATGAGTATACACCCCCATCTGGTGTTTGACGAGTTTGAACCCTCATCCGGTATGCCCCCTTTTGTAAGGCTTGATGAGTATACACCCCCATCTGGTGTTTGACGAGTATGAACCCTCATCCGGTAAGCCCCCTTTTGTAAGGCCTGATGAGTATACACCCCCATCTAGTGTTGTGCCTCCGGATGCTCCTTCTTGCGGTAGCTGATCCTTTGGCTGTGGTGGCGGCTTACTGCTCTAGCCTATGCACCGATGTTGAGATGTGTTCTCTTTGTTTCTGATTTGGTCATCCGGTCTGTGCTAGGGATTTTATTGGTGTTCATCCAGCTTCGTTGGTCGCCGGGGATTCTTTGTTTTTGATCTTTTGGTGGTGATCACCCGACTCTTGCTGGTTGGTCGGGTGGGTTTTGTTTGTGTTTGACTCTTCGTCGAATTCTGTTGGTCAAGGTGATGGCTTGTCTTAATCCTGCCTTTTTCTCGCGGTTTTATCTCTTTTTTCTCGCGATTTAGGATTTTGACTTTTTTTTTTCTTTTAGCGTAAGTCTTTTTATTTTTTAGACTCTTTTGGTTACGCTTGACTTTTTTGTATTGAAAGGGATAAAAAAATGTGTGAAATAAGATTTTATTTATAAAAATTTATTACAGCATCCTTATTCTATGAGTACTATCCCTAAGGGTTATCTTCTGGAGACGATCCATGATAAGGGAATTACTGGTACATATGTTCCCGGAACTCTGCTTGCTCCCAGGCTTCATCGCGGTATTCTTGCTGGAATGTTGTCCATTCCTGCCGCATTCCCTGTTGATACTGGTACATCGTCTCCAGCCGAGTGTCGAAGGCATCTTGCCGCACAGACATTTGATCGAATTACTGGCGCAGATCGTGGATGTTGCAGTTTACGCCAATAAAGTCGTCTGTGTATTGTGGTGGTTGTTGGTGCTGATGTAGCTGCTGGAATTCGGGAGGCGTTGGGAGATCGTGCATCGCCACGATGTCCTGGAGATCTAGCGCAAAATCCAGTGAGGGATGAAGGGCCAACTGGGTCCCGTGGCGTATCAACATCCCCATGCTGACCAGGATCGACCTGCTGATGGTTTCAGGTCGAAGACTGGAGGCCAACTCTTCCCGGCCAGCGCACCCCCATTTCTCTGCCAGGGGAGTGATAAGAGGAGCCATGAGGACGGCTCTCATTGGTCTGCTCCCGAAGTCCTTGAGGGCCCTCAGGAAGAAGTAGCCAGGGTTGCAGCGTCGCCTCTGGCTCATGCAGTAAAGTATAAAGAGGTCTGGGAGGGTTACCTTACCCTGACTCTCCTTCCTCCCGTGGACAGTCCCAGCCAGCAGCTTGTGGCAAATGCGAAGGGCTAGGGGGAGTGCCGATCCCTTCATCAGCGTGGGCAGCATGGGCGACCTGGTGAGCTCCTCCCACATTTCGCCGGCAGTGAGGTTGGTGGGGCGGCTGCAGATGGCCTCCCGGTACTCCCGAGTTAGCACCTCCTCGGGCCGGACGAACCCAATGCTTACATTGAATTCGTCGAGGGTGGTAGTCCGGTATGTCCCACCCATGAAGTAGTTCACCATTTTGGTTGGTGGCAGGCCCGGGACCATGGAGGGAGCCTTGGCGTAGGAAATGGAGGCCAGGAACTCCAGTACCGCTTGAGGGTACACGTGGGTAGGTGGAGGTTGCAGCAGGAAGCCCCACCCAATGCGGTCTATGTGGGCCCGGACATCGTCCTCCCACCCAAATTCGACGAGGATGCCGAAGTCAAGTCTGAGCATGGGGTGCCACGTATAGCCCCAGATGTGCTCGAGGCAGGCTTGGTGTTGTGGCGAGAGCTGAGTAGGATCCTGGGGAGCTGGCGCCGAGGAACTGCTAGCGCCGGTAGTGCCTCTTCTCTTCCAGGATTGACTTCTACCGAACATTTTGGCCAGAAAGCGCTCTAAAGTGAGAGATCTGAGAGTTGGAGGTTCTGGGGTGCAGAGGAGTTGTAAGGAACCCTCCCAGCCCCCTCCCTATTTATAGGGAGAAAATTGATTTCGGGACCGCCGTCTGGGAAGTCGAGACGGCGGTCTCGAATTTGCGTAGGTCGAGACGGTGGTCTCGCGAAGTGGGACGGTGGTCTCGTTTTCAGCTAAGTCGAGATGGCGGTCTCGATGGTCGAGACAACGGTCTCGATGGTCGAGACAACGGTCTCGATGGTCGAGACGACGGTCTCGTTTTGCTGGGAGACCGAGACGACGGTCTGGGAATTCCGGACGACCGTCTCGAATTGCAGAGGTTTTTTTTTTTGTATAAAGCAAATAGGACCTGGTTCAAAAACATTTTTATGCATGCAATGTTTTCATGTTTGATGTCCTATAATGCCTATTTTTAGTTAATTTTTTCAGAAGGATTTCACTAACGTGTCTTGTGGCATCGAATGCCCTCTGATCTGTGCTCTTGTGTTTGGCTGTACCTTGCCGGATTTCTTATGACCGAAGGATAGCTTGTTTTTTCTTTTCTTCTTTTTGTGGAACACTCTTTGCCATGTAGTGTCCCTTTTTCTTCACTTTAGGGGTTTCAATCCTCTTGTTGACTATACGCCCCATATTCCCAAATTAATTATTAGAATATTGTTGTGAGGGTCAAGAGAAGATAAGTAAAGAGATAAATTCAATGGCTTGTGTTTTAGAATGTTGATTTTATTTTGAAAGAGTTTTTGTAAGAATGGTTAGCTAGGGTTAGGCTTGGGTGTTTAAGCTTTCTGTCTAAGCAAACGTTCCCCCCCCCTTTTTGTACTTGCGCCTTAGTTTTATTTGCATTGCTTTTTATGGCTAGTTGATTTCCCTAGATCGCCCTTCGGGTTTTCGAACTAGGATATTGTGCTTTGGCCCTAACTTTTGCCTAGGTTCTCTCTTTTTGGATTTTTGAGGAATCCTAGCGGACCTTATTTTGTAACCCTAACTTTTGCCTAGGCTACCCTTTTATTTTTCTTTGGGTATCCTACCGGGTTGACCCTATCTTTTGCGTAGCCCCCTTAGTGGGTTTCCTACCGAGTATTTTGCCCTTCTTTCTTTTTGGCCTTTGGCTTCTATGGGCTTTTTCTTTTTTGTATTTATTTTTTGTTCACAATATTGGCGAAGCATGACTTTCTTTATGGCGAGGTGAAGTCTTATTTGGTGCTTCTAATCAACTAGCTTGACTGTAATGGCAATGGCGAATTTTTGGTTAATTTAAACGCGCCTTTTATTCTTCTTATCTTTTTTTTTTTCGTTTACTTAGACAGGGTTATTGTGAGGTCTAGTCAGAAAATAGCAAGAAATTAAGCAGATTGTAAGAAGTATTTTTTATTAATTAATAAGGGAATATGTGCCCAAAAATGCCCGGGGGTCGGGCTAGCCCCGAGGGATAATCTCTAACAATCATGGGGTTTACATCCCTTAAATGAAGAAAAAGATTTCCTAATGACTAGGGTAGCTCTTGACGCTTGCACCCCTCCACTTCTGAAAATTTGCTTGAGTGTGCGGAGGGGAGACTTCCCTTTCCCTCTTTCTGCTCGGCCCTTAGTAGGGTCATATCCTAGGCCATGATTGAAAGGATTATCTTTGAATTTCGGGGGTTCCCTCATGCCTTGGGAATCTGCCCCCAATCCTTGGCCAGGATGGTAGCCATGCTTCATCATCATGCAGGCTACTTTTGTATTTCTGGGAAGCCTTTCTATACTGGCAATTTCTAGCGCTTGAAAAGATGTTTCAAGGGCCTCTTCAGCCGCATCCACATAGGGTTGGGTGGATGGTCCACTGATCAAGATATCATCTTCTGCTTGGACCGTGACCAATTTTTCATCCATTATGAACTTAACTTTCTAGTGGAGCATCGAAGGTACTGCCTTAGCATCATGAATCCAAGGCCTGCCGAGGAGACAACTATATGCTGGAGTAATGTCCATTACATGGAAATCGACGTTGAAGATAGTGGGTCCAACTTGGATTGGCAAATTAACTTCTCCCACTACTTCTCGTTTTGATCCGTCGAAGGCTCGAACGATGGTGCTGCTTGGGCGCAGACGGGTTCCTTGGATAGTCAACTTGTCTAGTGTGCACTTGGGCATCACGTTCAAGGATGACCCGTTATCCACAAGAACTTTGGCGATGAGGTACTCCTTGCACTTAATCGAGATGTGCAAGGGCTTGTTATGGTTTGACCCCTCGAGGGGGAGTTCTTCCTCTGTGAAGGTGAGGTGATCGCTTGTTGTGATGTGACCGACGATCCTCTCAACCTTTTCTTGGGATATAGTGTGAGGTACATGTGCCTCGCTCAAGACCTTCAGCAAGGCGTTTTTGTGCGGTTCCGAGCTCATTATTAGAGATAACAACGTTATCTTTGTAGGTGTGCGGTTGAGCTGGTCTATAATGGAATACTCGCTTTGCCTTATGAACTGGAGTAATTCCTCTGTCTCCTCCTTGGATTCCTTATTTTCTTTTTCCTCTTCGGCCTTTTTATTTTTTCCTTTATTTTTGGGGACTTCTTCTTGTGAGTCCTTGGGGGAATATATTCTTCCACTTCTTGTCATGCCCCCAATACCGGCTATATTCGTGATATCCTCTTTTATTGGTGAAGATTCCCCATATCTCCACGGTACAACTTTATTTGATTCGTAGGGGAAAGGACGTGGCATAAAAAGTCGCACTGGTGTCCTTGCCCCTTCTTCCTTATTCCTGAGGACTAACGGTCGAGGCTTATTTTCCTCTTGTGATGAGTCGACCGTTGGTGAGAACTTGATTAGGAGCGGCTTTCTCTCCATTCTTCTGATTTGGAAGACGTGTCAGTTAATCCTTCCTTTTTATTATCTTATTTATTAAGCGTGAAGGAGGGAAAATTAAATATGCAGATGAATGATATGCATGCAAGTAGACGATTGTTGAATAAAAGAAAAATTTCATTCATTCATTAGAAGGTGTACATTCCCCTACTCCATACTACGAAGCAACTTTTGGCAAAAACAGAAAAGCCTAAAGAAACCCACAGGCGGGTCTTGATCTCTATACAATTCTCTTTCGGCTTCCCGGACGTGACGAGCGAGTGCTTCGCTTTGTTTCTGGACTGCCTGGCTCATATCTTCACTGTATTTTTGAGCCTCTTTGATCTTCGCCTCTTGATGGATGACCAAGGCTTGCAGGTCATCGAGTTTTGCAAGGGCTCAGTCTTTTTCTTGAAGTACTTGGTCGTACTGAGCTAGCCCGTCTCTTTCTTTGCAGCGTAGCTCAGCGAGACTTTTGTTGAGTCTCCGATTGGCCTCTCGCTCTTGGCGTATCTCTAACCGAGTCTTGGTAAGTTCTTGCAACAACTCCTTGATCATCTGAGTCTGCTCTGCTGATTCGGCCTCAAGGCGTGCTGACTTGGCCGTGATTTCTTGTAGTTGGCTATCCGAGCCGGTTCTGGCATTTTTGGATGCTCGGATAGCTTGCTCGTTAGAGTCAGCACACTGGTCCTTGAGGCGTTCTATTTCATGATCCTTTTTCTTGCATTGCCTCTGTAGACCATCGATGGTGAGGATAGATTCTTGCTCTCTCTCTTCAAGGGCCCTCATTTGGGCTCCCATGATCTCTATCCTCTGGGTCAAGGCATCGACTTGGGCTTGCAGCTCTTCACTATTAGTGCTCGTAATGAGTGAGGTGGATGGTCGAGACACCCCTCTTCTTCTTCTCCATGCCTCATAGTCACTGGAGGTAGTCACTCGAGCTTTTCCTAGCTCTCTATCTCTCATATAGACTGATCTCTCCCATGCTTTTCTCACGGCTGGTGAGTTGGCAATGGTGCATGGGTCTCCGAAGAAACACAGTCCTCCGAGTTCCCCTCGAGAAATGGTAGTTTGGGTTCTCATGAGTTGTCTCATAGCTACTCTAGGTGAGTAGGCTATGCAACCCCTGAGTCCTATCAAGGGTACGTTCGGATAGTCTCCACATCTGATGAGGACTGGACCGGGTCGGAACCATGGGCAGACCCAGGATAAACTGTTGGCATCCAGGCGTGCCAACTCGTCCCTCCACTCTGAAGTTAAGCGTCGTTGGAGAGGGATTTTGGAGAAGCTTCTCAAAGGATCAGGGAACATCCCCATGTGACTAGAAGCGTAAAAGTGTGTAATGCCCCACACAAATAGTAGTGAAGAGCAACAGCGAAGCGTTTTTCCTTGCTTCTGGTGGCAGAAATCCACCGAGAGCAAGGTGTCGGCAAGAATTGCAGGCAAGGGACTCTTCGAGTTTACGTCCTAGGCGAAGAAGGCATCCATGACGGCTTGATCCACTGTGTCGAGGTGGAAGGGAAAAAAGATTGTTCCAAATATTATTAGGGCCAGGGTTTTGTTGAAAGCGACTCATTCTGTCCTTTCAGCCAAATCGGACAGGTGGTCTTCTAACATTGAGACCTTCCAACCCTGGACATTCCCTTTTCCTATCAGGGTAGTCTGCTGGAATGGCAGTTGAATGATGGCAGCGACTTGTGCTGCAGGAGTATATGCCCCGTGGCGGATATGGACCCCGGCTGATTTGGGTCATTTTAGCATGATCTCGTACTCCTCTAAAGTGGGCACCATATCAAACTGCGGAAATTCGAAGCAACGCAGACTAGAGTTCCAGAAGTGAACTAATACCCTGACGAAGACTTGGTCGACACAGATCTTCAGTAGGTCGAGAATCTGTCCATAGGATTTCTCAAAGTCGGAGCGGACCTCTGGTGGCATTACCACGCTTATCCGTTCCAATTTCTCAGTATGGTATCGGGGAATATCCACCTTCTTCAATTGTCTACTAGTCCCCTCCATTTTCTAAAACCAAAATGCATGTTTTATGAAAATGATGCTTATTTGAATGAATGTAAGCGTTTATTTTATTTATCATGTTTTGTATGATGCATTTTTTTATTTTTTTGAAGAAATAAACTACTTATATGGGGGTAATGCTTTTGAACCAGGTCCCATTTATTGTTTTGGAATAGGGATTTTTTTTTATCTGATTTTATTTCTATTTTATTTTTATTTTATAGCCTTTTATCTCTTCTGTCGGACTGCGTGGCTACTTAGCTTACAAAGAACCTGAAATCAGGCTAGCTAAAAGGTAGACTGTCCGAGATAAAAATTGGCTTTATGCGAAAGAATTGATTAACGTCCCCTATCTCTTTTGTCGGACTGCGTGGCTACTTAGTTTACAAAGAACCTGAAACCAGGCTAGTTAAAAGGAAGACTGTCCGAGATAGGGGTGTTTATTGCAGAAAATATTTTTTGTAATTTTGTTGTTGTTTGGTTATGCTATGAAACAAACAAATGCAACAAACATATGCACACACAATTTGAACATCCACAAACAGGCGAGAAGTCGTTTTAATCACGAGGTAGGGTTTTCTTGCAGAAAAGTGCATTGGCGAAGGTAGGTTCTAACTGTTCTCACCAAGGCTAAGGCCCCCAAGGTGCCCCCATTATAGGGTCCCCACTCTCCAGCCTTCCGACCATGCCTAGCACTAAGGTCATAGTCAGTCTTTGTGCCAAAAGAGGAAGGTTATCACCTTGAGTGGTGGTTTCCGATCACACTGGTGGGCACAAGGCCATCACTACAGCGAACCGTACCTGCCACCCACTCCCTATGGATTTCTCACTTGCCCCCGGGTATAGGGGGAACTGTTGTGTGCAAGGGTTTGTGTACAGATTGTATTTCAAACAATTGCATAAATATAAACAAACAACAGTTATTAAAGCCAAGCAATAAAACATGTTATAATACAAGGTAGGGTAAAAGCGGTATTTTCATGGTTTATTTATTTTTAAGCTAGCCCATCACTAAATGGGATCAACTCTCTAGGCTTCCCCAGTGGAGTCGCCATTTGTCACCGCCGTCAAAAACGAGGGCGGTCGAAGTGACGCAATGGTTTTTGACTTTCCGATTTTCGCATTTTTATTGGTGGTTACAACGCCTTTAGGTTGTCCGATAACCGGGCTGAACCGAGAGGCGAGGTTTTCGAAAGGGCATTCTTGGATTGTCCGATAACCAGGCTAAACCAAGAACTATTTTTTTTAGGGTTCTGTGGAGTCGCCACCGATGTTTTTACCGGAAACATCGGAAAAGGAGTTAAAATGCGTTGGTTTTCGAAAAACCAACTTTGGTCATTAGAACCAAAGTTGGGTAAGGGAGTTAGTTACGTGTAAGGGAAGTGTTAGTTCCCTTACGACGCCCCTTTCGGGTTCCCTATGATAGGCTAGCTACTTTGGATAAATAAATAAACCGGAAAATACGCTTTTACCCTTTTATTTTGCGGAATTTAAAGTTACAACTACATGGCCCTAATCTCTATTGCACAATTTAAATTTAAAGCGGTAAAAGTAGAGAGAGAGAGTATAAACCTCCGAAGCAAGCTTTTCTTATTAATTCCTTCTAAAAATAGGGTGCTTTGCGGCAGCCCTTCACTCTACACAGCGTTGGAATCCTCTTGAAACGCTAAAAAACACTCTTAGAAACGCTCAAAAACTCCGGAAATGCTTCAGAGGGGTTCTAGAGAGAGAATTTGGAGTAATTTCTAGAGAGAAGGAGGAAGAACTTGTTGGAAATGAGGGGAATAGGGGCTCTATTTATAGGGATTCGCGCCTGTTAGGTCGAGACGGGCCATCTCGTTTGACAAGGTTGAGACGGCGGTCTCGCCAGTCGAGACGGCGGTCTCGCCTTGCAGGAACGTCGAGACGGCGGTCTCGACAAACGAGACGGCGGTCTTGTCATCCGCGCAAGGCGAGACGGCGGTCTCGAATCCGAGACGGCGGTCTCGAATCCGAGACGGCGGTCTCGACCTTAAGAGGTGAAAATCCTTATTTTTGGACCAAAAATCCCTCCTATCCTAGTATGGGGCCTAATAGTCTCTCCTAGTGGCTTCTTAGGCTTCATCCATCTTTGAAAAGGAGGTCTTCTGGTCTTTATTGCTAGGCCGGGCAAGATTTGGGGTCTACAATAAGTATGCATAAAGAACCAATACCAGAAAGCATAAGAAAAGGAAAAAAGGCCCACTAAATCAAGAAAACCGAAACAAGGGTGGTCCAAACAAAAGATAAGACCAGAACAAGATTCGTAAAGGAATCTTTCAACCCCCTACAACCAGCAGAAGGACAGTCGCTTTCCAAACACATTTCACAAAATGATAGATTGCATTTAGGGCATCCACACAAATAGTCGCACAATACGACTCTATCAAAACCAAAAACAAAAAATCTCTGTAGGTAAATAACAAAAGACACATTCATATACGGAGACTAGGCTCCATGTTTGTGATTGAAAACGGAAAGCATCCCAAATAAAGTTCCCCCCAAAAAACAGGAACAAGACATCATCAAACAGGCAACTCAAAACAGAATAAAGCTCCCAAGCATTAACCACCATTTTCCCATCAAAGGGAGAAGGCAATCAAGCAAAGCATCTGCCTGCTCAGAGGCGTCACCAAAATCAACAAATCCCCAATGGATTCCTGCCTGTGTAAAACGCGTTCACCAAAAATCCCTGACAACCCACAAAGTCGGATGGCTATTACAAAAGCCCAAAAAACAAAAGAATTCCCAACACTCAACCAGCTGGAGGAAGACCAACAAATCCTCGACAAACCGAAAGACTTCATCAGAAAAGTCAAAAACAATTTATCAAGAAAAAAACACTCCCCACGGAGTCGGCGCATGAGCCAAAGCAGTAAGTCGCCACCAGACCAGTCCTACAAAGTGGACTGCAACAACCAGATGGGGGTTTGTACTCATCAACCGAGGGGTCGACTACTGCATCAAAGGAGCATCCTGAGGTTTCCAACTTGTCAACTACAGGGTCAACTACCACATCAAAGGAGCATCCCAAGGCTACAACAACCAGACGGGGGTTCGTACTCGTCAAACCAGATGGGGGTTTGTACTCATCAACCGAGGGGTCAGCTACCGCATCAAAGGAGCATCCTGGAGGTTCACACATTTATCGTCTGGAGGGTCGACTACCGCATCAAAGGAGCATCCTGAGGTTACAACAACCAGATGGGGGTTTATACTCATCAACCGAGGGGTCGGTTATCGCATCAAAGGAGCATCCTGAGGTTTCCAACTTGTCAACCAAAGGGGTTGGTTACCGCATCAAAGGAGCATCCCGGAGGTTCACACATTTATTGTCTGGAGGGTCGGCTACCATATCGAAGGAGCATCCAAAGGACTATCGGGCAAGAGGGTCAACTCCTTCACCTGCCAACCGATCTCGCAGGCATATTGAGCCAACAGTCAGTTAGTCAGGTGAAGGGGGGGCAGCTGTAGACCCCAGATCTCGCTCGACCTCAAAATAAGGAGCAGAAGACTTTCGTTCAAAGATGGACAAGGCCTCAAAGGTCCCTAGGATTGTTTACTAGGCTCCATGTTAGAATAGGAAGACTTTTTGTACACAAAAAGAAGAAAATTCTACCCAAAAGATCGAGATCACCGTCTCATTTGGCGAGATCATTGTCTTACCGTTGGCCAAAGGCGAGATCGTCGTCTCGCCATTTGCCAAAAGCAAGACTATCGTCTCGTTTGGCGAGATGGTGGTCCCGAATGTCGAGACGATGGTCCCGAATGGCGAGACGACTGTCTCAACCTTGTCATGCGAGACGACCTTCCCGGTCTGACGAACATGAATTTTTATAAATAGGACCTTCGTTCAAGGAGGAAAACACATAGAAAAACATAGAAACACCCAGAAATCACATAGTTATTATTACTCCGATACTTTGTTTACTTGTTGTTTCTACTTCAAAGAGTCCAATTCTACCTCGTTTAGGTAAGTTTCGATTCAAGAAAGGAGTGTCTGTGTAGAGTGCGGGGTTTGCCAAAAAGCGCCTATAGACCCCAAATCTTGCCCGACCTCAAATTAAAGAGCAAAAGACTTCCGTTCGAAGATGGGCAAGGCTTAAAAGGTCCCTAGGATTGATCAATAGGCCCCATATTAGAATAGGAAGGATTTTTGCACAAGAAAAATAAGAAATTCCACCCAAAGGGTCGAGACCACCGTCTCGCCGTTGGCTAAGGGCGAGACCACCGTCTCGCCACTCGCCAATGGCGAGACCGCTATCCCGTTTGGCGAGACGGCGGTCCCGACCTTGTCAAGCGAGACAGCGGTCCCGATCTGACAGGTGCGAATTCCTATAAAAGGGGAGACTTTCTCACTCTTTTCACAGCATTCTACCACTTTCCCTTTTGTAAAATCTTCAAATTACTCTCCTAGGACCCCTCTGAAGCATTTCCAGAGTTTCTTAGAGTCCTTAGAAAGCGTTCTATAGTGTTGCGAGGAAGAGCGATCATCATTGTAGAGCGTGAGGATTGTCAAAAAGCACCCTCTTTCAAAGAACTTACTATAAAAGCTTGCTTCGAAGGTTCCTATATACTCCCTTCTCTACTTTACTGCTTTTTAGATAGTGTTGTTGTGCATTAATCATTTAGGGCCATGTAGTCAATAATTTAATTTCTGCAATAAATAAATAAGGGTAAAAGCGTAATTTAGAGTTATTATTTCTTTATAAAAAATGGTCTATCATAGGGAACCCGAAAGGGGCGTTGTAAGGAAGCT
The DNA here is from genome assembly GCA_963425845.1 of Sphenostylis stenocarpa. Lineage (NCBI taxonomy): Eukaryota > Viridiplantae > Streptophyta > Magnoliopsida > Fabales > Fabaceae > Sphenostylis > Sphenostylis stenocarpa. The sequence continues at coordinate 83,398,802 of OY731403.1, read as the reverse complement.
AATACCTTCCCTACACGTAACTAACTCCCTTACCTAACTCTGGTTGTAATAACAAAAGTTGGTTTTTCTTAAAAAACCACTGCCTTCTTTTTTCCTTTTCCAATGTTTCTGGTAAAAACATTGGTGGCGACTCCTTGAACTTTTTGAAAACCTCGCTTTTAGGTCCAACCCGATTATCGAACACCCTAAAGGTGTTGAACCATTTCTTTAAAAAACGCGAGTTGAAGGAAACCATCGTGTCGCTTCAACCGCCTCTTTTGATGGCGACGACATATGGCGACTCCACTGGGAAAGCTAGAGAGTTAATCCCATTTAGTGATGGACTAGTTTTAAGAAATAAAACTTAAAATTGCGCCTTTACCCTTCCTTGTTTTATAACATGTTTTAATTTCTTGACTTTAATAACTGTTGTATGTTTATTTTATGCAAATTGTTTGAAATAACAATTGTACACAAACCCTTGCACACAACAGTTCCCCCTATGCCCGGGGGCAAGTGGGATATCCATAGGGAGTGGGTGGCATTGTACGATTTGTCGTAGCGAGGGCCATGAGCCCATCGGTATGGTCCAAAACCACCACCACTCAAGGTGATAACCTTCCTCTTTTGGCCCAAAGACTGACAAGGCCCTAGTTCCATGCATGGTCTGAAGGCTGGGAGAGTGGGGACCCTATAATGGGGGCACCTTGGGGGCCTAGCCTTGGTGAGGAAATTTAGAACTACCTTGAATATGCACTCTTCTGCAGGAAACCCCTACCTCGTGATTAAAAACATCGTCCTACTATTCACGGATGAGTGAATTGTGTGTGCATTTGTTTGTTGCATTTGATTGATTTCATAACATAATCATACAACAGATAAAAAAGAAAAACTCTCAAAAAATCTTTTCACAATAAACACCCTTATCTCGGACAGTCTGCCTTTTAGCTAGTCTGGTTTTAGGTTCTTTGTAAGCTAAGTAGTCACGCAGTCCAATAGAAGAGATAAGGGATGCTAAAACTATTCTTTTGCAATAAACTATTTTTATCTCGGACAATCTACCTTTTAGCTAGGCTGGTTTTATGTTCTTTGTAAGCTAAGTTGCCACGCAGTCCGACAGAAGAGATAAAAGATTATAAAAATAAATCAAATATAAAAAAACAAAATAATGAAATTCAATAAAAAGAACTTTGACAAAGTCATATCATTCATATCGCATCATTTCATAAGTGGAAAAACCAAGATAGAAAATAAATGCATAAGGAAAGTATGCATACGCACCATCTTAATAAATCTCTCACAAAATGGGTCTTAGGAGCATTTTTTGGGAAAATTGTTGGGCCAAATCCCACTAGTGCAAAAAAGGGCTTCTACGTCACCCAATTGTTGTCGCATGTAAAAATATTCGACGTAAATAAAACACGGTGGCAATTTTGTAATTAAGAGACAAAACTTTTACATCGCGCACCCCAGCACGTGACGTAAAAAGCCTCTTTTACGTCGCACCTGGGTGGCGCGACGTAAAAGAAATCTTTGTACATCGCGTGCTGGGGGGCGCAACGTAATTACGTCGCGTGCTGGGATGCGCGACGTAAAAAGTCCCTTTTATTTCCCCCAAACCCACTCCCTCGTCTCGCGCAACCAGGGTTTTTGAGAACGACGACGAGAACGACGACAACAGCTACCTCTGCACACCATTTTCGATCAGTTTGACACTGGAAAACATCAACATTGTGTCATTTTAGGAACTTGATATTTCTCCCCGATTGGATTCGAGTTTGAAATCATTTTTTGTCTACACTCGAGGTTAGTGTTCTATGCCATTGTTATATGTTTAAATTGAATCCGTGATTGTTTTTGGGGATCTCAATCACGTTATAGTATGAATGTCTCCACTGGATTGTTATTGGAATGTAATTATTTGTTTATTTGTTTGAGTGCATTCGGTTTACACACTCCATTGTTGTTGGAACGTGCTTTGTTGTTTGTATATTAATTTCTTTTTACATATAATTTTTAAATCTCTAGGAGTGACGAAACTTTATAACATAATATGAATCGAAGTTGGATGAATGCACGTCGTATTAGTGAAGAGTACGAAAAGGGAGTTGAGGAATTTTTGAAATTTGCTAATGAAAATGGAAAAGCTATGAAAGGGACATATTATTGTCCATGTGTTCGTTGTTTGAATCAAATTTGTCATAAACTTGAGGATATACGTGATCACTTGTTTGTTTATGGTATTATTAAGAGTTATACAATATGGACATGGCATGGAGAAATATTAGACATCCCAACTGTGTCAACTACAGACAATTTTGATGAAGGGATGGATGATAATCTTGAGGATATGATACGTGATATTGGTGAAGAAAATTTTATGAAAGCACATCTATATGATTCTTTGAAATCTGATTTTATGCAACAATTGTACATAGGATGTAGTTTTACAAGATTATTAGCAACTTTAAAATTGTTTACTTTAAAAGTAAGAAATGGATGGACTGATAAAAGTTTCACCGAATTATTGGAGTTGTTGAAGGAGATGCTTCCTGAAGATAATACATTACCTATTCGTAACTATGAGGCAAAGAAAATATTATGTCCAATGGGTTTAGAGTACAAGAAGATACATGCATGTCCTAATGATTATATATTGTACAGAAACAATTTTGCTAAATTAAAGATGTGTCCGACATGTGGTTTGTCGAGGTTCAAAAACAAAGTTGAGGAAAGTAGTGGTGAGGAAGAACTAGATGGTCCCCCTGCTAAGGTGTTATGGTATTTGCCAATTATACCTAGGTTTAAAAGATTATTTGCCATAAAAGAAGATGCAAGAAACTTGACATGGCATGCAAATGGTAGAAAATGTGACAATCTTCTTCGACATCCAGCTGATTCTCCACAATGGAAAAGGATTGATGAAACCTTTCCAGAATTTGGTGCGAGCCAAGAAACTTGAGAATTGGATTAGCTACGAGATGGGATGAATCCTTATGGAAATTTAAGTAGTAAACATAGTTCATGGCCAGTTTTGTTGATCATTTACAATTTGCCTCCTTGGTTATGCATGAAGAGAAAATATATGATGTTATCTATGATGATTTCAGGACCTCGACAACCAGGAAATGACATAGATGTATATCTTAGTCCTTTAATTGATGATTTGAAGATGTTGTGGGAAACAGGAGTGGATGTATTTGATTCATATCACGAAGTGAATTTCAGGTTGCGTGCAATGTTATTTTGTACTATAAATGATTTTCCAGCATATGGTAATTTGAGCGGTTATAGTATGAAAGGTCATTTAGCGTGTCCTTTATGTCAAGAAGACACAAGTTATATCCAATTGAAACATGGACAAAAAACTGCGTATAATAAGCATAGAAAGTTTCTAGTTGCTAATCATCCATATCGTAAAATGAAAAAAGCATTTCATGGATGTTAGGAGAATGTGGTTGCATCAGTACCACGCAATGGTGAAAAAGTATATGAGAAAGTGAAAAATATTAATATTGTGTTTGGAAAGACCCAAAAGAAATCCAATGAGAAAAACATTTGGAAGAAACAGTCTATATTCTTCAATCTTCCTTATTGGTGTAAGTTGGAAGTTAGACACTGTATAGATGTGATGCATGTTGAAAAAAATGTTTGTGATAGTATAATTGGGACATTTCTTAACATAAAAGGAAAAACAAAAGATGGAATAAAAGCAAGACAAGATTTGGCAGACATGGGTATACGTTCTGAATTACATCCACAATCAGTTGGAAAACGCACATACTTACCTCCAGCTTGTCATACTTTATCAAAGAAAGAAAAGAGAAGCTTTTGTGAGTGTTTACGTGAGGTCAAAGTGCCACAAGGATACTCCTCAAATGTTAAGAGTCTTGTGTATATGCAAGAGTTAAAATTAGTTGGTTTAAAGTCTCATGATTGTCATGTGTTGATGCAACAACTTTTACTAGTGGCTATTCGAAACATCTTACCAACTTCTGTTAGAATTGCTATTACTCGGTTATGTTTGTTTTTCAACGCCATTTGTAAAAAGGTAATTGATCCAAAAAAGTTAGATGAATTAGAAAATGAAGCAATTGTAATAGTGTGCCGAGTTAGAAATGTATTTTCCCCCTTCATTTTTTGATATCATGGTGCATTTGATAGTCCATTTGGTAAGGGAAATTTGGTTATGTGGTCCAATTTTTTTAGATGGATGTATCCTGTTAAGAGATACATGAAGATCTTAAAAGGATATGTGAAGAATCGATACAGGCCAGAAGCTTCTATTGTGGAAAGGTACATTGCGAGAAGAAGCCATTGAGTTTTGTTTAGGATACATGTCAAAATCGGAACCAATAGGTATTCCTAAGATGAGACATGATGGAAGATGTGAAGGCAAGGGTACTCGAAATTTAAAGATTAAAAATGTTAGTCGGATAGAAGTTGACCAAGAACATTTATACATATTGAACAACAACGATGAAGTAATCCCTTACATATCGGAACACATAAGCTGAAATAAAGGCAACACATCCACGAATGAATGAAAAATGGGTATTGAATGAACATAACAAAAGTTTCCTTTCTTGGTTTAAAAAAGGGTATATGTTGAGATTAATGTTTCGAAACACTTTTGAGACTTGCTCGTGGGCCTAATAGTGATGTCATTACATTTGGTGGGTATGACATTAATAATTATTGTTTCTACTCAAAAATAGAAGATGATAAAGGTAGAGTACAAAATAGTGGGGTCACAATTCAAGTCTGAATCTATGCATTTTTCTAGTTCTAAAGACAAAAATCCTATCACAGCTTCTATGAGTTATTTTGGGGTCATACAAGAGATATGTGAAATTGATTATGTTACTTTTAGGGTGCCTGTCTTCAAGTGTAAATGGGTTGAAGGGAATACGGGTGTGCGAACAGATGACCTAGGATTTACTTTGGTTGATTTGAGTAAAGTTGGGTATAAGGATGAACCTTTTATTTTGGCATATCAAGCGAGACAAATATTTTATGTCAAGGATCCATGTAATGAGAGATGGTCAATTGTCCTTGAAGGAAGAAACATGCACGGAATTCATGAAGATGAGTCTCTAGATATACATGAAACACCTTCATTTTCAAGTAGACCATTTGATGACATAGTTGACAATAAAGTTGATGACATACATGCAATTCGAAGTGATCATGATGAAGGGATATGGGAAAACATACCAACATAATAGGTGTTTATCTTCACATTTTCTAGTTCTTTTTATTCAAACTTATAAAGTATGTTGACTTCATATTGTTTTGTTTTTCGGGATATGTCGGATTCCACATCGAGTGCTGGTAGTGGTAGTGGCGGTGGCGGGAGCGAAGTGGAGGTAAAGGTAGATCTGTCACTCGGTTAAAGGGGTTGACGAGCAAGGAGGGTAGCTAGAGAGAAAACTCAAGTTGAAGTTGATCCACGTTACGGTAAGGCATCCGGCCCAAATGCTGCCAAGTTTAAGAGCTATTTGGGACTACTAGCTCGACACCATGTTCGATTACTACTCCATCTTGGGATGATGTAGAGGAAACCGAAAAGAACCTCATGTGGTAGGATGTTCAGGTATTTCTATATTTGTTGAATACTTTATATATCATTATTAATTGAATTTAACATTTATTGGTCATTTCACGAGCAAAATTTTGATGTTCCTAACACCGAGGTGATGAGGAAGAAGATTTTATCCTCCATTGCCATTAGATGGAGGGACTTTAAGACTTTCTTGACACGGGAGTATGTATTTGGAAAGTTTCAAGATGAATCTCCACTGTCTAAAGTATCAAATTAGTGACGAGGATTGCTTACGAGTTTTGTGCCAGTCGAATGGACCCCTCTTGGCGGGATAAAAGACGTGCTTGCCCAACAACGTCGGAGGTTGAATGATGCACCCCATGTATTATCACGAGGAGGGTATGCATTATTGGAGCAACGTCTCATGAAAGCCGGAGAAGAGTCGGCGGGAGTTGAGTCTACTGACCATGCATCTCCACCCCTCGCTATGAGATGTGGAAGGCAGCCGGACAAAATCGATGGACAAATGACTTTTGAGTGCGCACGAATCATTGCTCGAGAAAATCGTAAGTTACAATGTCAATTTGAATTGATTCTAATGTGAAAGTTAGTGTATGACTTAATTATTGTTAATGTGTTGTAGGATGATTTAGTTGAGCGAGCACCCAAGGATCATTTATTCCTCATGGTCGACAAGATATATTGGCGATAGCCATAGGAAAACCAGATTACTCGGGACGTGTGCGTGGTGCTTGGTGGATCCTGGGGCCTTCGTGATTACTTTGGTCCAACATCACGAAGGACCACTACTCGACTCTTGCGGCCGGGAGGCCTTCCATAAAATGGAGATGCAGTTTGAAGAAAAGTTAAATCAAATAAGGCAATCCTTGCGGCAAGAGTTTGACGAGAAAATTGAATCTCTCGCCCGCTCTCGACAACGAGACTCAAGGAACACCTCAAACAATTGAACATGATGTTGTTCGAGTCGGCACTAAAGGGAGTTGTGCTACTACTGCTGCTGATCCTTCAGGAGAATATACTCGAGGTCGATGCATCACACCGGTGTGAGTTATTTGTTGAAGATGACCCCCCACGTCTCGTGGCTATTGGTCGAGTTTTTGAGGGTGGTTTAACCATCCATGGTGTCCCTCTACAGGCAGACTGGACACGAGTAGTAGTTGATGAAGTTCATGATGCTAATGCTCCAGTGCCTTTTCCTAATGAAGAGATTCAATTATTGGGGCAGGAAAATGGGACATTCTTGGCTTGGCCAAGACGTTTGGTTATGCCACTATCGGCACTGAGACCAAGGTATATATATATATATATATATATATATATATATATATATTGTCTATTTTCTCTTTTCTAGTATTATAATTATATAAATGTTTAATTAATTGTTATCATTTGTTTAGGAGGACTTGCGTCGTGCTAAGCATAAAAAACGACCTATTATTGATGAGGATTTGACAGAATGTGATGATGATCCCATCTCTATGTTGTTGACCATATTACCACAGTTGAGGAAGAGACTGTGTCGGATAATATGGGATGTTAGAGTGTTTGGAATTGACAATTCCGGTGTTCCATTATACATTTCCTTGCCCGATGCTTTAGAAATTGCTGGGGGAAATTGCATGTTAAACATTTCCATCATACAATTGTGGGCAATGTAAGTCATTCTCATTTATGTTTCTAAGATTATAATAATTATATTCAACTTATAATTAATTGTTTTAGGTACATTGACAAATTGAATGCTGGAACAAGAAAAATCCGAAGTATACGGATTTATTAATCCTCAATCCATCCAAAAATATGGTAATACAAAGGTTGGAATCCAACAATATATGCAAACATGAATGAGTGACTCAAAAAGACATACATATTTGGCTCCATACATTGAAGGATTAGTATTTTAATTTGTATTTTAATTTATATTTTTGTAACTAATTTTTATGTCATACAATGTAGGTCCCATTGGTAGTTAATTGTAATCATACCCCAGATTACACTCGTGGTGTGGTTTTGTTCATTGCATCGGAAACCGAGTCAAGAAATGAAAAGCTTATTACAAGGGTAACTTTATCTTTTATTCATTAATTATGTTTTTAAATTGTAAATACATATTGAATAATATATGACATTTTTTCACTTAGAATGGGTATGCGGAACTAATGTTCTAAGTGGAAAACCTAGAACAAAGACTTTGCAGTTCATTTATCCTAAGGTTAGAAACTTATGTATATAAGTGAATACCATAATTATTGTTTGTATTTAAATTTTGAAAATAACATTATGTTTTTTTCATCATTTCAGTGTAATAAGCAAACAGACTCGTTTGAATGTGGTTACTATGTTATGTATTGGATGAGAGCCATAGTTTGTGTGGGTATAATTGATTCTTGGACGGAGGCAATTACTTTTAACATTAGTTAGGTTTATTTAACTTTATTCATGTTCCACGTTTACAAGAATCAAATTAATGTTTCAAGTATTTCAAGATCCATCTCCATTACCAGAATCTGATATTACACAAATTAGAGAACTATGGACAAAATTTTTTGTTCAACAATTCTAGTACATAATTTTTTCAGCTTTTGTTCATATTATATTCTGTGTATTATGTAGTTTAGGTAGCTTAGTTTGTATTAACTTTTAGTTTGTAATAGATTTTTTAGTTTGTATGTTTGTATTATATTGTTTTATTATGTCGTTTGAATTATATAATATTATATTTTTAATTTACTAGCTAAAGAAAATTGAACCTCTGGACTGTCTAGTTATTTGCAGGTTTTAGTTGTAAAACAGAATCAACCCAATTTAAAAAAAACAGCAAATTTACGTCGCATATACCATATGCGACGTAAATTTGCTGTTTTTTTTAATTTCTAAAAGTTTTTACGTCTGTTTAGTGGTATATGCAATGCAAAATTACGTCGGGTCTTGATAACTGACATAAATTTACGTCGGGCTAAAGGGTCCGACGTAAATTTACGTCTCCCGTTTAACATCAGTCTTAAATACGACGTAAAAAGTCCTAAATACCTGACGTAAAAGCCCCTTTTTGCACTAGTGTCCCTTGTGGGAATTTATCTCTTGTTCTTCACTCTTTTTTCTTCATTTTGATATGTTGCGTGTCCAAATCCGACATCCCAGTCAAGAGTTATCTCACTTTGAACATCTGTCGCCTTTTTGTACTGGTGCATGCATAAATACATTCATTCTAGGGGGCATTAGATATCCCTAAGACAAAGGTGAAAGAGGCCCAAATGCGCTTGTAATCTTCCATAAGGAAGAGACAAGTGTGTTAAAGTATATGGTGACCTTTATGAGGAAGGAACCATTCTACCAAAGTGGGTATGGTGCTACATGAAGTGTGAGCTTTAAGAGGATACCAAAGCCATTGTCTTAAGGCATATCTATCCCACACTAATTGTTCATTTCATTTCAAAATAAAAATACACATTCTTAAATTCTTTTTGCATTCTAGAAAGCGTTTGTATTCTTCATGCTCTCATCCGCATACAAAAATCTCAAACACTATCATACAACATGTTAGGAAATAAAACATCATAATGTTTAGAAAAAAAAACAAAAAAAACAAACACTTGCATACATGCATCCACCAAACTTCATCCTCATAACATGTATCTAGTAATAGGCAGTTGAAGAAAGTGGACATTCCTCAATACCGTGTAAAGAGGATAGAGCATTTGCGTGTCATTCACGGGAGGTAAAAAAAAAGAGAAAATACATAGAAATTCTAACCCGCCTATGGGTTCCTTTAGGCTTCTCTTCTTTTAAAAAAAATGTGTAATTTGAAACATTGCATTGAGGAATGTACATTGTTCGGATGAAATAAATAAAATTATCATTTCTTCAACTGTCTATTACATTCATAAATTGCATTCATTCTCACTTAAATAATAATAACATAATAAAAAGAAAGGATTAATTGATGTGCTTCCCATGAATCGGAATAAGATGAAGAGCAAACCTTTCGTCGTCAAGTTCTCTCCAACGGTTGATCCGCCTAAGGAGGATAATAAGCCTCAACCATTGGATATCCAAGTTAATAAGGAAGAGGGGGCAAGGATGTCGTTAGATTTGTTCACGCCTCGAATTGGATAAAGTTATACCATGGAGATACGCAGAAGCATCACTCATCAATGAGTGTAGACCCCAAATCTTGCCCGGACTCCTAATAAAGCCGAAGATCGCCCATTCCGAAGATGGTTAAGACTTTATCAAGTCCGTAGTAGATTGTTCTAGGTTCCATTTAGGATAGGAAGGGTTTTTAGAGGCATTAAAAATTGGGAAATCCGCCGGAGACAGCAGATGGCCGTCCAGAACAGGAGGATGGCCGTCCAGAGCAGGCAGACGGCCATCCATGACAAGCATACGGCCGTCCATGGCAACTTTAAGGCCATGGACGACCGTCCACTTAGCTTGGACGGCCGTCCATAGCAAAAAGTTGCCATGGACGGCCATCCACACTACATGGACGGCCGTCCATGGCCACTTTTTGCCCTGGACGACCATCCGCTTTGTCCAGACAGCCGTCCGCCTTTCCCAGGCCCGAATCCCTATAAATAGGGGCCTCATTCCTCCGAATTTTCACACCTTTTCCACTCCTCCACTCTCTTGGAAGGTTTTTGGCACTTGAGAGTGACCCTAAGCATTATTCCGGGCTTCGAGGGAGCTTTCCGATTTCCGTTAAGGTTGAAATCGGTTAAGGAAGTCTCTTTTTGAGGCATCCGGCCCTCGGTAGAGTGATTTGTCTTTATTTTGCGGGAGGAGCGTGCTTGTAGAGTGCGGGGACTTCCAAAAAGTGTCCTCACGTTTTAGAAGAATTAATATAGAGCTCGCTTCGGAGGTTCCTTCTCTATTCTCTATCTCTTTTACTGCTTTCTTTATCTCTTTCTTTGTGTGCATTAGATAATAGTCATGTAGATATTTAAATTCTGCAAGTAGATCAAATAATAGGGTAAAAATGTAATTTCTTTAAGTGTTTATTTTCTAAGTTAGTCCATCATAGGGAACCCGAAAGCGACATTGTGGGGGTGCTAACACCTTCCCCACACATAACTAACTCCCTTACCCGACTTTGGTTGTAATGGCCAAAGTTGGTTTTTTCTAAAACCACTACCTTTTTCTTTTTTACCTTTTTCAGTGTTTAAGGTTAAAACACTGATGGCGACTCCTCGAACCTATTCGAAAACCTCACCTTTAGGTCTAGCCCGGTTATCAGACAGCCTAAAGGCGTTGAACCGTTTCTTTCAAAGAAAACGCGAGTCATATAAAAACCATCGCGTCGCTCTGACCGCCTCTTCTGACGGCAGAGACAGATGGCGACTCCGCTGGGGAAACATTGGGTTGATCCCATTTAGTGATGGACTAGTTTAGGAAATAAAAACTAGAAATTACACTTTTACCCTTTCTTGCCTTTATAACATGCTTTACTATTTGGCTTTAATAATTGTTGTATGATTATTTTCTGCAATTGTCTGAAATAAAACTGTACACAACCTTTGCACACTACAGTCCCTCTATACCCGGGGGCAAGAGAGAATACACATAGGGAGTGGGTGGCAGGTACGGCCGACCATGGTAATGGCCATAGTGCCAGCAGGTCGTTGTCGGAAACCACCACTCAAGGTGATAACTTTCTTTTTCTTAGTCTAAGAACGTCGACATGGACATCCATGCATGGTTCGAAGATTGGGAAATTGAAGGGTCCCTATAATGGGGGCACCTTGGGGGACCTGGCCTTGGTGAGAACAGTTAGAACCTACCTTTGCCTATGCACTTTTCTGCAGGAAACCCCTACCTCGTAATTAAAAAGTCACTCTGTTTGCGGATGAGTGAATTGTTTGTGCATTCATTTGTTGCATTTGTTTGTTGCATAGCATAATCATACAACAGCAGAACAAAATCTCAAAAAATATTTTCACAATAAACACCCTTATCTCGGACAGGCTTCCTTTTAGCTAGCCTGGTTTCAGGTTCTTTGTAAGCTAAGTAGCCACGTAGTCTGACAAAAGAGATAAGGGACGCTAAAATTATTCTTTTGCAATAAACCACTTTTATCTCGGACAGTCTGCCTTTTAGCTAGCTTGGTTTCAGGTTCTTTGTAAGCTAAGTAGCCACGCAGTCCGACAGAAGAGATAAAATGCTAAAAAAAAAACAAAAAAATAAATAAATCAAAATAACTGCTTTAAAAAGAGAAAATCGGGCCTTTTTCATGATGTTAAGCATCGAATCCATCATATAGGTAGTTTTATTATTTTTCAAAAAATAATTACACAAAAATCATGTACCATATAGAAAATAAAACATGATAATATTTAGAAAAAAAAACACAAACACTTTCATGCATACAAAAGCATCATACTCATACCATGCATTTTCTGTCATTTCTAGAAAATGGAGGGATCAGGCAGTAAACAGTTGGGAAAAGTGGATATTCCCCGATACAGTGTTGAGAAGTTGGAGCAGTTATGCGCGCTTATGCCATCAGAAGTTCGATCCGACTTCGAGAGATCTTATGGACGAATTTTGGACCTCCTAAAAATATCTGTTGACCACGTGTTCGTCAGGGTCCTGATCCACTTCTAGAACTCCAGATTGCACTGCTTCGAGTTCCCTCAATTTGATTTGGTTCCTACTTTGGAAGAGCACGAACTAATGATCAGATGGCCCAAGTCAGATGGGGTATACATTAGCCAGGGGGCCTACGTCTCAGTAAACAAGGTCGCTCATCTCATCCGATTACCACTTCCACAGTCTACCCTGAAAGGAAAAGGGAGCATTCAGGGGTGGAAGATATCACTTTTAGAGGACCACTTATCCTCTCTGGCTGAAAAAGGAGATTGGCCCACATTCAACAAGACTCTGGCATGAATTATGTTTAGGACCTTTTTATTCCCTTTCCATAACGACGCCGTAGATCACGCCGCAATGGACGCCTTCTTTGCTTGGGACGTACATTTGAAAAGTCTCGTGCCTGCGCTTCTTGCCGACACCTTGCTGTCAGTAGAATTTTGTCATCATAAGCAAGGAAAAACACTCCACTGTTGTTCTGCATTATTGTTCGTCTAGGGTATCACTCACTTCTATGCTTCAAATCACATGGGAGCATTCCCAGACCCGTTGAGGAGCTTCTCAAAGATCCCCCTCCATCATCGTGGCGCCATGGAGTGGAAGACTGAGTTGGAGCACTGGAACATAGATCACATATCTTGGGCATGCCCTTGGTTCCGACCTGACCCCGTTCTCATCCGATGCGGAGATCACCCCAGTGTACCATTATTGGGCCTCAGGGGTTTCATAGCTTATTCTCTGAAGATAGCTATGAGGCAGCTCATGAGGACCCAGACCACCCCAACGCAGGAAGAAATAGGGGGATTGTGTCTCTTCTGCAGTTCCAGCAGCTTCAAGGACGCTTCCACAGTCCGTAAAGCATGGGAGAAACCAGTCTATATGGGGGACGAAGAGCTCGACAAGGCTCGAGTGGCAGTTTCTAGTGATTTTGTGGAATGGAGGAAAAATAGAGGGGTGCCACACACATCCACTCCATTCCCCTCACCGTCAGCAAATGCAGAATTACGAACCCGAGTCGATGCCTTGACCCAAAGGATAGAAATTATGGGAGCCCAATTGAGGGGCCTTGAGGAAAAAGAGCAAGAATCTATCCTTACTATCGATGGTCTGCAAAGGCAGTACAAGAAGAAGGACCAAGAGATAGAGCATCTCAAGGACCAGTGTGCTGACTCCAACAAAGAGGTTGCTCGAGCATCTAAAGTTGCTAGAGCAGGCTTGGATAATCAAATCCAGGAAATAACGGCCAAATTAGCACACCTTGAGGATGAATTGGCAAAGCAGGCACAGGCGACCAAGACAATACAACGAGACCTCGAAAGAACTCAGTCTGACGCACAACGAAAGAGGGAAGTCGCCCAAAGACTTAGCAGAGACTTGGATGAACTACGATGCAAGGAAAGAGACGGATTAGCTCAGTACGGCCAAGTGTTGCAAGAAAGAGACCGAGCCCTTGAGAAACTTGATGACTTACAGGCATTGGTCATCCATCAAGAGGCAAGGATAGAAGAGGCTCGTAAATACAGTGAAGATATGAGTCAGGCGGTCCATCGCCAGTCTAAAGTACTCACTCATCATGTACGGGAAGCCGAGGAGGAATTACGTAGAAACCAGAGCCCGCCTGTGGGTTTCTTTAGGCTTTACCATTTCTGCCAAAATGTACTTCGTAGCATGGTCTAGGGGAATGTACACTTTTTCCGGATAAATAGAATCACGTTTTGTTTATCTATATAACTGTTTATTGCATTCATCTCGCATTCATTCACATATCTCTCCTTGCTTTAAAAATTAATAAGACAATAAAAAAGAAAGGTTAACTGATGTGCTGTCATAAAATAGAAAAATGGAACGGAAACCACTCATCATCAATCTTTCCTCAACGGTTGAGCCACCCACAACGGACAATAAAATCCAACCGCTGGTTATCACGATCGATAAAGAAGAGGGGACTAGGACACCATTGCGATTATTCATGCCTCGTCCTTTCCCCTACGAATCAAACAAAGTTGTACCATGGAAATACGCAGTAAATGAAGACGTTTCCAATATAGCCGGTATTGGGGGCATGACCAGAAGTGGGCGAATATATGCTCCCAAGGATTCACAAGAAGATGCCCCTAAAAATAAAGGAAAAAATAAAGAAACCGAAGAAGAAAACAAAGGAGAATCCAAGGAGGAAGCAGACAAATTACTCCAATACATAAAGCAGAGTGAATACTCCATCATAGACCAACTCAACCGCATGCCCGCGAAGATAACTTTGTTATCTTTGATAATGAGTTCGGAACCACACCGAAACGCACTACTGAGGGTCTTGAACGAAGTCTACGTATCCCACACCATATCCCAAGACAAGTTCGAAGGAATCATTGGGAACATCACAACCAGTGATCATCTTACCTTCACCGATGAAGAACTTCCCCCTGGCAGGTCGAGCCATAACAAGCCTTTGCACATATCCGTCAAGTGTAAAGAATACCTCATCGCCAAAGTCCTGGTGGATAATGGGTCATCCCTGAACATCATGCCTAGGTGCACACTTGACAAATTGGCAATTCAAGGAACCCATATGCGTCCAAGCAGCACCATCGTACGAGCCTTCGACGGATCAAAACGTGAGGTAGTAGGAGAAATCAATCTACCAATCCGGGTAGGCCCCACTGTTTTTAACGTGGACTTCCATGTGATGGACATGACTCCTGCTTACAGTTGCCTTCTCGACAGACCTTGGATTCACGACGCCAGAGAAATCCCATCAACACTCCATCAAAAGATCAAATTCGTGGTAGACGACACACTGGTCACAGTTCAAGCCGAAGATGACATCTTGATTAGCAAGCCGTCTACCCTACCTTATGTGGATACAACAGAAGAGGCCTTCGAGACATCCTTTCAGGCGCTGGAGATTGCCAATGTTGAAAGACTTCCCAATAACATGAGGGTGACACATATGATGATGAAGTACGGATACCGCCCAGGCCAGGGACTCGGTGCAAGTTCCCAAGGAATAAGAGAGCCACCAAATTTGAAGGACAATCCTTTGAAACGCGGTCTAGGGTACAACCCTAATACAAGAATAAAGGGAAAGTCTTCCCTCCGCCCGCTGAATCAGATCTTCTGAAGCGGAGGGATACAGGCGTCAGGAGCAACTTTAGTCATTAGGTGTTCTTCTTCCATTTTTTAAGGAATGTAAACCCAATGACTATTAGAGATTACTCCCTGGGGGCAGCCCGACCCCCGGTCATTTTCAGGGCACATATTACCCTTTTAATCATATGAGAATAGATTTCTTACTATCTGCTTCTTTTCTTACTACTCATGTCTACGCCTCATTAATAACCACGCTTAAGCAAATGTTTCTAAAAGGCGTCTAAAAACTTGAAAGCGCACCAACAGTAAAAATAAATAAACCATCATTGATTGATAAAGAACACGAATAAGGTTTTACCCCATCATAGTGGAACTGTGTCTTGCTAACATTGCCAAAATAATAAGAAAGCCCATAAAAGCCAACGGCCAAAAAGAAAGGGCATCTAACCCGGTAGGAAACCCACCAAAGGGGGCTACGCAAAAGTTAGGGTCGACCCGCTAGGAAACCCGACCAATAATAAAGGGTAGGCTAGGCAAAAGTTAGGGTTACCAAATAAAGTGCACTAGGTTTCCTAAAGTAAGAAAAAAGAAACCTAGGCAAAAGTTAGGACGAAACGAAACATACTAGATTGAAAACCCGAAGGGCGGTCTAGGAAAGACAATCAGTCTTAAACAAAGCGCCGTAAAGCTCACCAAGAAAAGACGCAACCCCGCAAAAAAACGTTTGATTAAGCTAAGCCTAAATAGTTTAACTAACCCCGGCTAGCCGTGCTTACAGATACCATTGGTTTCAAGAAGTCCCCTCTAAAACACAAACCTTTGATTTAATCATCCTTTTCCTTCTTTTCTCTTGACCCTTATCACTATGATATTCTAGCGATTAACCGGGTAATATGAAAGCACAGTAATCAATAGGAGGATTGAAATTCCGAAAAAGGGAAGAAGCACACCAGTATGACGAAATAGCTCTCCAACACGATCATGCTTCAGTTAAGGCAAAATCCAAAATGGCAGAAATGGTACAGCTGAAGGTAGCACTAGAAGAATCTCTCCATCAGAAGCATCTCTCCGTCAAGAGTACATCAGTTAATTTTTCTGAAAGTAATTAATTGAAATAGCATTATAAGTTGCATATCATGAGCATTACATGCATAGATGTTGATGAATAAGGTCCTATTTCCTCCAAAAATAACAAAAATAAAGCAAAAAACAAAAAAAACACAAAAAAGGAGAAGACGGCCGTCCGTTTAAGGCAGATGGCCGTCCAGAAGGAGCCGTTAGGGGGTAGACGACAGTCCATCCTCGCCAGACGGCCGTCCAGGGGTTCCCGTCGGGGGCAGACGGCCGTCCACCCTTGCCAGACGGCCGTCCATGGGTAGCCGTTGGGGGCAGACGGCCGTCCACCTAGAGCAGATGACCGTCCGCCCCTGTTTCTGTTGCCTATAAATTTGAGCACCCCAAATGGTTCATGGCACCTCATTCTTGCATTCTCCCTTCCTCCTACACCTCCCTCTGCATATTTTGAGTGTTCTTGGTTGAGTAATGGATCGTGGAGAGTCGTCTACACGTCAGAAGCGCTCCCGGGGACCCATAAGGCGCATCCCTCCTCCTCAGGTTTCCACTCAACTGACCGAGCAGCACCAGGCCAGGTTTGCCAATATCAGCCAGTATGTTTGGCACCCTATGCTCTGGTTAGACTTCAGCATCCTAGCCATGTTCGGTTGGGATCAGGACGTAAGGAGGTACATCCAAGGTATAGGATGGGACTTCCTGCTCAAAGATCCACCTACCCGCATCCACCGCACGGCCACACTGGAATTCCTTGCTTCGGTCACACTCATAGACCTACCATCTATGATCCCCGGGCTACCACCTGTCCCAGCAGTCACCTATTGGATGAATGGGGCTTACCGGACTAATGTCATAGACGACTTCAACGTCCTCATGGGGTTCCACCAGCCCGCAGAGATCCAGACGCCGGAATACAGGGGGGCATTCTGTGAAAGGCCAGCTACCCTCACCACCAGTCAGATATGGGAGGAGGTCACCGGCTCCCAGCACGTTCCCGCCAATCCAAAAGGGACCGCCTTCCTCCCACCTCTCTGCATCTGTCATAAGTTGCTAGCAGGAACCCTTCATAGCCGGAAGGAAAGTCAGGGCAAGGTCACCCAGGCAGACCTCTTTGTCATCTACTGCATGCATCAAGGGATCCGATGCAACCCAAGCTACCTCTTCTTGAAGGCCCTGAAGGACTTTGGGACACGAGGCCCTGCAAGATCCCTCATGGGTAGGCCCCCTTATCACTCCTCTAGCTGAGTACTGGGGATGCACTGATGGAGAAGACATCCCCGCTGCCCTGCGACCAGATCTCATAGATGGTCCGGTACTCGCCCACATGAGCATGCTCACCCGTCAGGGCACCTCCTGGGTCATACACCCCATCCTTGCTATGACGTTCGACATCGAGAAGATGGACGCTTCAGAATCACAAGAGACGCCCGTCGCTCCAGAAGCCCAACAGCAACAGACGCAATATGAAGACAATCTCACCAGCCTACACCAGCACATGAGCGACGACAGGGCCCACTCGGATAGGCAGTACCAACACCTGTGCCAACAAATCGATCAGTTGTCCTTAAGGCAGCAGAGCTATGAGCAAGGTCGGGAAAGCCTTACCCTGAGGGTAGACGGCCTCATGCAGAGAATGGACACAATGGGCCAAGACATACACGGCATGATCCGAAGCCAGGAAGAATTCCAGCACCGCGTACTCCGCCGACTCCCTTCGCCATCACCATCCTCAGCATCCAGCTCAGAGCCGGAAAGCTGAGATGTTTATGAAATCTCCTATTGTACTTTAATTTTCCGCAAAATAAATAAAATGAGACTTTATGTTCCCGTCTTATTGCATCTCTGTACAAAAGCCAGCATGCACAGAAGAAACTAAGAAAATAAAAAGGCACATGCATCTTTCCGAAAAAGAAAAAACCAAAATTCCAAATCAAGAAGAGGAATAAAACCGCAGAAAATTGAGAAATTAATCAAGTATTCCAACTACCGCAACCAATAAAAGGCCAATAAATCCCCAACAGATTCTTGCCTGCACCAAAAGGCAATAATCAAAATCCCCGGCAACCAACAAGTCGGACGATTGAAGAAAAATACAAAAATTAGGAATTCCATTTCCCCAGCAGATCAAGAGCTTGACGACGCCAGCTCGCACCCATATCAATTAAGGAGCCGAGACCCCATTCCCCCAAAGGGTTATCAAAATCTGATCCCCAAGGAGTCAACCAAATCTCTGGTGGATCGCCAAAAAGAAGAATTTACACCAAGATGCAATCTTCACAGTCATATCCTCAGAGGCATCATCAAGAGCCAACCTCCCCAAAAGGGAATATTAGCCTATTCAGAGACAAAACATTATAGCCAAAAAGTCTTCACTTCTGATGAAGCATCTGAGACACCATCAAAACCTCAATAAAATATCTACCTACCCATAGGCGTCACCAGAATCAACAAATCCTCAATGGATCCCTGCCTACCTAAGAGGCATTCATCAAGAATCCCCAGCAATCAAGAAGTTGGACGACTAAACAAAAATCCAAAAGTGAAGAATCCCCGGCATACCGGATAACTACACAAGAATCAAGAGCAATTACTCCCCATGGAGATGGCGCATGATCAGAAAAAGGTAAGCCGCCACCACCGCTTCAAGAAACGAAAGACCTGAAGACAAGGACCTGCACACAGGCAAAGCCGCCGCATGGCCAGAAGCAGTAAGCCGCCACCACAGCCGAAGGGTCAGCTACCGCACCGAAGGAGCATCCTAAAGCCTCACAACATATCGTCCGAGGGGTCAGCTACCGCATCAAAGGAGCATCCCGAGAGTCTCTACGTGTCAGCCAAAGGGACAGCTACCGCACCGAAGGAGCATCCTGAAGCCTCACAGCATATCGTCCGAGGGGTCAGCTACCGCATCGAAGGAGCATCCCGAAAGTCTCTACGTGTCAGCCAAAGGGACAGCTACCGCACCGAAGGAGCATCCTGAAGCTTCACAACATATCGTCCGAGGGGTCAGCTACCGCATCAAAGGAGCATCCCGAAAGTCTTTACATGTCAGCCAAAGGGTCAGCTACCGCACCGAAGGAGCATCCTGAAGCCTCACAGTATATCGTCTGAGGGGTCAGCTACCGCATCGAAGGAGCATCCCAAAAGTCTCTACGTGTCAGCCAAAGGGACAGCTACCGCACCGAAGGAGCATCCTGCAGCCTCACAACATATTGTCCGAGGGGTCAGCTACCGCATCAAAGGAGCATCCCGAAAGTCTTTACGTGTCAGCCAAAGGGTCAGCTACCGCACCGAAGGAGCATCCTGAAGCCTCACAGCATATCGTCCGAGGGGTCAGCTACCGCATCGAAGGGGCATCCCGAAATTCTCTACGTGTCAGCCAAAGGGTCAGCTGCCGCACCGAAGGAGCATCCTGAAGCCTCAAAGCATATCGTCCGAAGGGTCAGCCTCCACAACAAGAGGAGCATCCAGAAGACAACCGGGCAAGAGGGTTAACTCCTTCACCCTCCAATTGACCTCATGGTACGTTAACCCATGGTCAATTGGTCGGGTAAAGGGGGGGCAATTGTAGACCCCAAATCTTGCCCAGACTCCTAATAAAGCCGAAGATCGCCCATTCCGAAGATGGTTAAGACTTTATCAAGTCCCTAGTAGATTGTTCTAGGTTCCATTTAGGATAGGAAGGGTTTTTAGAGGCATTAAAAATCGGGAAATCCGCCGGAGACAGCAGATGGCTATCCAGAACAGGTGGATGGCCGTCTAGAGCAGGCAGACGACCGTCCATGACAAGCAGACGGCCGTCCATGGTAACTTTAAGGCCATGGACGGCCGTCCACTTAGCTTGGATGGCCGTCCATTGCAAAAAGTTGCCATGGACGGCCGTCCATGGCCACTTTTTGCCCTGGACGGCCGTCCGCTTTGTCCAGACGGCCGTCTGCCTTTTCCAGGCCCGAATCCCTATAAATAGGGGTCTCATTCCTCTGAATTTTCACACCTTTTCCACTCCTCCACTCTCTTGGAAGCTTTTTGGCACTTGAGAATGACCCTGAGCATTATTCTGGGGTTCGAGGGAGCTTTCCGATTTCTGTTAAGGTTGAAATCGGTTAAGGAAGTCTCTTTTTGAGGCATCTGGCCCTCGGTAGAGTGATTTGTCTTTATTTTGCGGGAGGAGCGTGCTTGTAGAGTGTGGGGACTGCCAAAAAGCATCCTCACGTTTTAGAAGAATTAATATAGAGCTCGCTTCGGAGGTTCCTTCTCTATTCTCTGTCTCTTTTACTGCTTTCTTTATCGCTTTCTTTGTGTGCATTAGATAATAGAGTCATGTAGATATTTAAATTCTGCAAGTAGATCAAATAATAGGGTAAAAATGTAATTTCTTTAAGTGTTTATTTTCTAAGTTAGTCCATCATAGGGAACCCGAAAGGGGCGTTGTGGGGGTGCTAACACCTTCCCCACACGTAACTAACTCCCTTGCCCGACTCTGGTTGTAATGGCCAAAGTTGATTTTTTCTAAAACCACTGCCTTTTTCTTTTTTACCTTTTTCAGTGTTTAAGGTTAAAACACTGATGGCGACTCCTCGAACCTATTCGAAAACCTCACCTTTAGGTCTAGCTTGGTTATCGGACGGCCTAAAGGCGTTGAATCGTTTCTTTCAAAGAAAACGCGAGTCATATAAAAACCATCGCGTCGCTCCGACCGCCTCTTCTGACGGCGGCGACAATGAGGATATCTCCAGCATAACCGACATTGGGGGCAGGATTAGAAGTGGAAGAATCTACTCCCCCAAGGAGCTACCAGATTACGCTCCTAAGAATAAAGGAAAAGACAGAAAGACCGAAGAAAAACATAATCCAAAGAGGAAACTGAGTAGACTTTGGATTCACAATGCTAAGACAGTTCTTTCAACACTCCGCCAAACGGACAAACTCACGGTAGGCAACAAGCTGGTCACGGTTCGAACTAAAGGCGACATTCAGATCAACAAGCCGTCTGCCCTACCTTGAATGGATGTGACTGAAGAGGACCTTTGAAATATCTTTTGCCAATATGAAAAGACTTCCCCAACAATATGAAGGTGACCCACATGATGAGGAAATATGGATATCGCCCAAACCAAGGGCTCATTAGAAACTCTCAAGGAATAAGGGAGCCACCAAATTTTAAAGACAATCCTTTGAAGCATGACCCTACAAAGGATCAAGCTGCACGGAGAAAAGGGAAGTCTCCCCTCCGCACCTCGAGTCATATTTTCCCAAACGAAGGGGTCCAAGCGTCGAGAACGACTTTAGTCATTAGGTGTTCTTCTTCCAATTTTAAGGGATGTAAACCCAATGACTATTAGAGATTACTCCTCGGGGTTAGCCCGACCCCCGAGCATTGTAGGGCACATATTTCCCTTTTAATTAATAAAGAATATCATTCTTACTATCTGCTTCTCTTCTTGTTATTCATATCTAAACCTCATAATAACTATGTTTAAGAAAACGCTTTCAAAAGTGCGTCAAAATAATCAAAACGCGCCAGCTGATTGACTAGAAATACAGAATAAGGTTTTTACCTCATCATAATAAATTCGTGTTTCGCCAATGTTGTGCAAAGAGAAACAAAAATCAAAAGAAGCCCATAGAAGCTAAAGGCAAAAAAGAAAAGGCAAGATACCTGGTAGGAAACCCATTAAGGGGGCTACGCAAAAAGTTAGGGTAAACCCGCTAGGAGACCCGAACAACAATAAAGGGTAGCCTAGGCAAAAATTAGGGTTACAAAATAAAGTCCGCTAGGATTCCCAAAAAACAAGAAAAGAGGAAACCTAGACAAAATTTAGGACATAGCACAACATCCTAGGCTGAAAACCCAAAGGACAGACTAGGGAAGTTAATCAGTCATAGCAAGCGCCATAGAATAAGACGTCATTCCATAAACAAAACGTTTGTCTAAACTAGCCTAAACACTCTAACCAACCTTGGCTAGTCGTGCTTACAAAAACCATTTTTGTCAAAATAAAACAATTCTAAAACACAAGCCTTTGAATTAAATATCCTCTTCCTTCTTTTCTCTTGACCCTTACCACTACGACATTCTAGTAATTAGTAGGGAAATGTGGAGATAGTAACCAATAGGAGGATTGACATCCCCAAGAAAAGGGAGGGGCGCACTGACATGGCAAGTCGCTCTACAATCAACACAATCATTCTTCGGTCATGGCAAAATCAAGATGGCAAAATCGGTACAGCCTATCATGTCGACGAAAGCACATAATGACTGAAGCATGTCAGAAGCAAAAGCACATTTGATTAATCCTTTTGAATATTAATTGAAATAACATTGTAGGATTCATATCGCAAACATTGCATGCATGATAGGGTCCTATATCTCAAAAAAGAAGAGAAAGAAAAAATGAAAATAAAAAGAATAATGCCTGCTAGGAGATTCTTAGGCAAAAGTTAGGGTAGCCCGCTAGATCAAAAACCCGCAAAGGGCGGTCTAGGGAAAAGTTAGGGAATTCATAAAAAAAAGGAAAAAAAACCCGCTAAGATATCCTAGGCAAAAATTAAGGCAGTCCGCTAGATCGAAAATCCCAAAAGGGAGGTCTAGGCAAAAGTTATGGCTAAACCAAAAAATAAATAAAAGAGAGGGGCCCATCAGCATATTCAGCATGAGAATGCCGGTTACTTCTCTAGATGCATCAAATAAAAGGATAGATTGCATTTAGGGCATCCACGCACAAGTAGTCGCACAAAACGACTTTGTCAAGGTAAAAAATGAAAGAAATAAAAATCACTTCAGATAAATAAATAACAAAAAAAAACGAAAATCATTCATGCATATAAGGAGACTAGCTCCATGTTTGTGATTGAAAACAGGAAGCACCCAGGCTAATCTTCGCATAAAGCTCCCCCTCAAGAAAATGGAGCAAGTCGTCAATCAAGCAACTTAGCATAATAAGAGCTTCCAAATATCAAGAGCTCCAACTACCATCCTTCCACCCCAGAAAAAGAAGGCACAAATAAGAATTCTCCAAACATTGCTCTCCCTCAAGAAAGAAGAGCGAGTTGTCATCATCAAATAGCTTAGAAGAAATAAGAAGCTTCCTGTCATCATTCTTCTACCCAATAAAAGAGGGCACAATCATCAGACATCATAAAAGAAAAGCCGACGGAAAGGTTTAGTCATCCTAAGTGGATTCTTGCCTACTCCAAAGATAACACAAAAAAATTACCCCATGGCTCAGCATCCCCATCACATGAGTCAACAAGCACAAAACCTCCATACCCTCAAGGGTCCAACAAGAAAAGAAGAAGAGAAAAGAAAATCCTTCATCTCCAACAGATGACCAGAAAAAAAAGGGCACAACAGAGAAGGCTAAATAAAAATCCCTGAGTGGATCTCCCCAGAAAAGTCTACAAAAAGAATGAATCAGAAATTCTCATCCCTCAGTAGAACAAGAGCTTCCCAAGTTTAACTCGCATTAACATCAATCAAGGAGCCAAGACTCCATCCCTAGAAAAGAAAAATCAGATCCTCAAGAAGTCAACAATCCCTTGGTGGATCACCAAAGAAAACCTTATCCCTTGCGGATCCCCAAAAAGAAGAAAAAGCCTGCATACATAAAAGAAACTAAAAAGTAAAAAGGCACATGCAAAAAAAAAGCCAGATTTCAAAATCACGATAAAAAAGAGATAAATCGCGGAAAAATGCGAAATTAAAATCCTAACTTTTAGGTAAACAGAATGCCCATTCCCCAATGAAATAAGAGCATCGCAGAACCAGCTCACATCAGTACCTAACAAGGAGTCAAAACTCCAGGGGGCAAACCAAAATCAGATCCCCGGGAAGGTCACTACTGCAGAAAAGGCTTTTTACATCGGTTAAAATGGGCTTTCGACGTCGGTTAAAGCGGCGACATAGATACGGGGGTCATAGAAAGTAAGACTTTCTACGTCGGTTAATAAGAACCGATGTAGAAAGTAAGACTTTCTACGTCGGTTAATAAGAACCGATGTAGAAAGCCTTACTTTCTTTGAGCTATTATGATCGGTCAAACTGGTTATGATCGGTCATAGAGCTATCTTGATCGATCATAACTGGTTCTGATCGGTCACATAAATACTTTCTACGTCGGTTAGTCAGGGAACCGACGTAGAAAGTCTTATTTTGTATGAGCTATTCTGATCGGTCATACTGGTTCTGATCGGTCATATACTTTCTATGTCGGTTAACACTTATAACCGACATAGAAAGTCTTACTTTCTATGTCGGTTAAAATTATAACCGACATAGAAAGTACTTTCTACGTCGGGTAATGACATAACCGACGTAGAAAGTGTTATTTTTTTTTAAAATACCTGCATTTTATTTACAGATGCTACCTTTCTTCGAGTAGACCTGCCTATTCATCACAGTTCCAGACAAATAACCACATATCCGATGCATGACGGATATGCACAGTTCATATATAAATTTGCTACAGATATATATCCAAGTACAGACAGATTCGATTGCGAGACAAATATGTACATATGAAACACATTGAAATGAATATATGTACGGACAGATCCAGTTCCAGACAGTTCATTTACTTAAACGAATGTAAATTTCCTAACTTAAATCAATTCTATCTAAATTGTTACAAGTTAAATTTCCTATGAAGATTGAATGCTTAAATTTCCTATCAAGTTGGAGCATTCTCCCAAAATCCTTCCATATGGTCATAACGGATGGCATGCACATCATCTATTTCTACATTAACACTCAAGTTTGGCATATTTGAAGAGAAACATGGTGTCTCGGGTATATCAAGTACTAATTCATCATTCTCATCGAAGTATACATGGGTTTTCCTTGTAGAACCACTCGACCATCCTTTGTTAGCGGGATCAGTGACATAAAACACTTGTTTTGCCCGAGATGCCATGATAAATGGTTCTTCGGTATAACGAGTATTTTCAAGGTTAACCAAGGTAAATCCAAGATCATCGGTGAAGATGCCAGTATTAAAATCAACCCACTTGCATTTAAAAATAGGTACTCTGAATATCGTGTAATCTATTACCCAAATCTCTTCAATTACACCAAAGTAGCCCATTGACGCCCTTATCGGATATTTATCCTTTGAACTCGAGAAATGCATTGATTCAGCCACCACCATGACTCCACTATTTTGCATTGTGCTTATTTCATCTTCTCCCTTTGTATAAAATGAATAGTTATTTATATCATACCCACCCCAACATATCACATCAAAGTTTGGCTCACATGCTAGCCACTTTAGTGTATCGAAAGCCGTATTGTCACCTTCAACTTGTTGTTTAAACCACTTCAAAAAGCTCTTGTTGTGTTCAGTGATCACCCACTTTTTAGGCATACGTGGATTATTTCGCTTCACAATCTCTTTATGAGCACTTAAGTAGGGGATGACTTCTTCACTGTTATTCAATATGTACAAATGCGCTTGAAGTACTTCATCTCGACACATTGTCACAACTTTTGCACCTCGAGTTCCTCTACCAAGACCTATTCCATGGTAACGAGTCTTAGGTAACCCTATAGCTTCAACTTCTGATAAGTAGTTTGTGCAAAACTCAATAGCTTCCTCTGCAATATATCTTTGAACAATTGATGCTTCAGGACGATATTGGTTCTTCACATACCCTTTTAATATTTTCATGTATCGCTCAAAAGGGTACATCCATCGTAAGAAAAGCTGGACCACGATTCTAACTTCCCTGGCTAGATGAACAATCAAGTGAACCATAATATCAAAAAATGATGGAGGAAAGTACATCTCAAATTGACATAATATTACTTGCAGCCTCATTCTCTAAGCTGATCCAAAACATCCGGGTCCATAACTTTACTACATATGGCATTAAAAAAAAGCATAATCGAGTTAAGGAATATCTAACATTGTCTCGGTAAGATACCTTGAATAGTCACAGGTAGAAGTTGTTGCATCAATACATGACAATCATGAGATTTTAACCCAAGCAATTTGAGATCTTTCATAGATACAAGTCTCTTCACATTGGAAGAGTAACCAAATGGAACCTTCACACCTCGTAAAAACTCACAAAAACTTTTTTCTCTTTTTTAGACAAGTGTGTGACATGCTGGAGGCAAGTATGTTCGGTTACCATGAGGTTGAGGAGCTAATTGTTCTCTTATACCCATTTCAACCATGTCCAAACGAGCATTGACACCATCTTTTGTTTTTCCTTGAATGTTAAGGAGCGTTCCGATGATACTGTCACACACATTTTTCTCTACATGCATGACATCTATACAATGCCTCACATCAAGAACCCTCCAATATGGAAGAACAAAAAGGATTGACATTTTCTTCCATATACCTGTGGCTTTCTTTTACGTCTTTCCAAACTCACGAAATTGCACTTACTCATTGATATACTTCTTCCCCACTTAAAGGTGTAGGGGCTGCATCATTTTCTTGACACCCGTTAAATGATTTTTTTAATTTACGATATGAATGGTTTGAAGGAAGAAATCTTCGGTGTCCAAGGTACACTGTTTTCCTTCCATGTTGTAGTTGATAGTGACATGTGTCTTCTTCACATATCGGGCAAGCTTTATGTCCCTTTGTGCTGTAGCCACTCAAATTACCATATGCTGGAAAGTCATTAATTGTACAAAATAACATTGCACGCAACTTGAATAAGTCACCTGTGTACCCATCAAACACATCAACACCTTCCTCCCACAACATCTTCAACTCTTCAACCAATGGGCTTAAAAAAACATCAATGTCATTTCCAGGTTGTCTGGGACCCGAGATCATCAAAGATAGCATCAAGTACTTACGTTTCATACACAACCACGGAGGTAAGTTGTAAATAACTAACACCACAGGCCATGAACTATGTTTACTGCTTAAATTTCCATATGGATTCATTCCATCTGTAGCAAGTCCAAACCTAATGTTTCTTGGATCATTACCAAAATTCTGGAAGATGGAATCAATTTTTTTCCATTGCAATCCATCTGCTCGGATGCCTCAACTGACCATCTTTAATACGACTATCGCATGCCATCTAGTGAGCTTTGCATCATTTCCATTAGTGAACAATCGTTTCAACCTTGGAACAATGGGAAGATACCATAACACTTTTGTCGGGGTACCCTTCATAACATCATTGTCAGAATCACCATCCTTCTTCTTGTATCGTGATTCCCCGCATTGTGGACATTCGTGACAGTTCTCAAATTATTTCCTGTACAACACACAATCATTCAGACATGCATGAATTTTTTGGTACTCCATACCCATTGGACACAATATCTTCTTAGCATCATAATTGCGGGTTGGCAATGTGTTACCTTCAGGGAGCATGTCACTCAACAACTCAAGCAATTCTGTGAAACTTTTATCAGTCCACCCATTCTTTGCCTTCACATTGAACAATTTTAGTACCGCCGACAATCGTGTGAACTTAGTACAATTTGTATACAAAGGCTCTTTTGCATCATTGGACAACTTCTCGTACACATGTGTGTGTTGGAAGGCATCTTGTCCAAGCTCACGAATCATTTCCTCCAGCTGATCATCCATCTCTAGATCAACTTCTTCTTTGTCTTCTACACTTGGCATGTTTAATAATTCACCATGCCATGTCCACTTTATATAACTCTTTAGGAAACCATCACAAAGAACATGTTCCCGAATAACTTCGATCGGTAATCTTCGCTCATTCAAGCGGTTAACACAAGGGCAATAGAATCTTCCATCATTATCCGGAACATTCATCTTAGCAAATTCAAGGAATTGTTCTACTCCACTCTCATATTCATTTGTTGTTCGATCTGTAATTGATCCAACTCCGATCCATTGTTACAAATCTAATTTTCAAAATCAAATTAGCTACAGAAACACGAAATAACTACATTATAATGCCTACACGAAATCCAACTCCACTCTCAAAATAACTACATTATAATACAAATCTAATGTTCAAAATCAAAATCACGAAAGAATGCCGACAGAAACACATTCAAATGACTAAACTACTTACAATACATCTCTAAATTAGCTAAAGGCACCCGTGATGTTTCCCTCTCTTGACAACATTATTACTTACTAGATTCAATACTGTAAACCTACATTGGCTAAAGCAAGCACGAAAACTTACCTCTTGAAGACCTACGAGAGGTGGCGGGTGGCGTGACGTGCGGAGCTGGGTGGGGAGAAACGTATCCAAGGCGACGGGCACCGGTAGCGGCGGGCGGCACGAAGCGTTGGCGAGGTGGCGTGACGAGCAAATGTGGGTGCGGAGAAACGTATACAAGCGAACGGGGAGCTCGGTATGGGTGAAGCTGATGAAAGGAAATGGAGCGTAGGGAGAAACGTACAGGGGAGCTTTGCTATGGGGGGGAAGTGATGAAATGAAATGGAGCGCGGGAAAAACAGAAGATACTATGTCGGTTGCCCTAACACCCGTCATCAAAGACACTTTCTACGTTGGTTAAAATTTACCCGACATAGAAAGTTCATTTTCTACGTCGGGTAAATGTTACCCGACATAGAAAGTTAACTTTCTATGTCGGGTAAATTTTAACCGACGTAGAAAGTGACCTTTCCACTTACTATGTCGGTTAAAACTTACCCGACATAGAAAGTTTATGATTTTATTACAAAATTGCCACCGCGCCACATACTATGACGGGTGGATTACGATCGCGATAAAAACCCGTCATAGAAAGCTATTTTTCCACTAGTGGGTAATCAATCCCCAGTGGATCATCAAAAAGAGAAAAATCATCCTCAATGAGCCTACGACAAAGGGAAATTTCAGACTCACATCCCCAGAAGGGTCATTCGCCTATGCATAGGCAAGATCTGGCAAATAAAGAGCCAATATCCCCAGAATGGGATATCAGCATATTCAGAGGCAAAACAGTGCAAGCACGAAACCTTCACCTCTAGTTGAAACATCCACCTACTTAAGAGGCACCAAAAAATCCTCAGTGAATTCCTGCCTACTTCAGAGGCATTTAACAAAGAATCCCCAACAATCAACAAGCTGGATGACTATTGGAAAAATCCAAAAATCAAAGAATCCCTGTAGACCCCTAATTTTGCCCGTCTTCTTAATAAAAAAAGAAAAGGAGACCTCTCGCAACAAGATAGAGCTCACCCAGTCACTCGACAAAAAGCTAATGAGACTTCCTACGCGATGATAAAGCTCGCCCGACATCTTAATGAGGGCCAAGAAGACTTCCTATATGAAGATAAAGCTTCAACGGACACATATTGACATCAACCAATGTCCGAAAAAAGCAAGGAAAGCTTCCCAGGGTCCCAGAACGCAAAAACTGGACAAAACAGGTCGAGACCACCGTCCCAGAGTTGGGACGGCCGTCCCAACTATCCTAGGACAAGTGGGACGCGCGTCCCAAATGTGGGACGACCGTCCCAAGTTCCAGGGGGTCCCAGCCTGTGTTAAAAATTCAAGTGGGACGGCCGTCCCACCCCAGACGGCCGTCCTGGCCCAGACGACCGTCCCAAATGTGCCAGGCAGCGAAAACTATAAATAGGAGGCTCATTTGCTCATTTTTCACACCTCAGACACCTCAGACACTCTAGACAACTCAGAGCACTTGTCTACTCCTCTCCCTCATTCGAATGATCTTTCTGATTGCCTTAAATAGGTAACAATCGGTTAAGGAATTATATTCCGGCATTCGATTCTTCTTTAAAATTTAGTCGAGTCGAGTCTGTATTCGTGAGGAGAGTCGTTGTAGAGCGAGGGACTGTCGAAACGCTTCCTCATTGTAAGAGAATTGCTATATAAAGCTTGCTACGGAGGTTCTTCTCAAATCTCTTCTCTTTTACTGCTTTATTTATTGCTTTATGAAATGTAAATAAAATCATGTAGATAGCCATATTTATTGTACGAATAAAATAGGGTAATAGCGTAATTTCTTGTAATCTCTACTTAAATGAATTAATCCGTCATAGGGAACCCGAAAGGGGCGTTGTGGGGTGCTAATACCTTCCCCACACGTAACTAACTCCCTTACCCAACTCTGGTTATAATGGCCAAGTGTGGTTTTTCTTAAAATCAACATTTTTTCCTTTTCCAATGTTTAAGGTCAAAACATTGGTGGCGACTCCAAAAGAACCCCTTTTTTCGAAAACCTTGCTTCTATTAGAGGATAGTTTGGTTGTTGAGCACCTCGGAAGCAATGAACATATTTTAAATACAAAACGCGAGTCTAAACCATCTTTTTTGCGACCGCTCACATTAAACGTTCGAGATGTCCCTGGACGTTGGAACGGACGGCGGCGACAGATGGCGACTCCACTGGGGAAGCTAGAGAGTTGATCCCATTTAGTGACGGATAAAATTCAAACTAAGTAAAGATTTGAAATTACGCCTTTACCCTTTTCCGTATGTTTTATTGTATGGCTTTAATAACTGCTGTATGATTATTTCTGCAAATTGTCTGAAATATAAATTGCACGCAAAAACCCTTGCACACAACAGTCCCTCTATACCCGGGGGCAAGAGTGAATACCTTTAGGGAGTGGGTGGCAGATACGACCGGCTTGTTGGCACATGGGGCTACAACCGTTGTCGGAAACCACCAACTCAAGGTGATAACTCTCTTCTTTTGGTCTAAGCATGTCGACACGGAGTTCCGTGCATGACCCGAGGATTGAGAGATTGAGAGGTCCCTATAATGGGGGCACCTTGGGGACCTTTGGCCTTGGTGAGAACAGTTAGAACCACCCAAACCAAGCACGTTTCTGCAGGAAAACCCTACCTCGTGATTAAATAAGCGTGGCTCTGCTCGTGGGTGAATGAATTGTGTGTGCATTCGTTTGCTGCATTTGTATGGATGCATTAGCATAGGGTAATCATATAACAAACAAAAAATGAAAAAACCCTAAAAATCAAAAAGTGATAAGATAACCACCTTTATCTCGGACAGTCTTCAGTTAAGCTAGCCTGGTTTCAGGTTCTTTGTAAGCTAAGTAGCCACGTTGACCGACAGAAGAGATAAAGGGTCATAAAAAACATAAAAACAATTTAAAGCCATAAAAAATACCTTCTACAAAATAAAAAGATTCTTGATAAAGGTCTTACAATGAATACAACCTTTGTTTATCAAAATAATAAGAGACGAAAATAGGACTCACTTCATCAAAACTCATAAACATCCATATAGATAGTTTGTTTCCAAAGAAAAAACCAAGTACTATCATGTATCATGTTAGGAATAAAACATGATAATACTTAGAAAAACAAACACTTACATGCATGCATTTACAAGAGCTCATCCTCATATCATGCATTTTTCATTTCTTCTAGATAATGGAGGGATCCGGTAATAGACAGTTAAAGAAAGTAGAAATCCTTCTATGCCGTGTAGAGAAGCTAAGGCAGTTGAGTACATATATGCCGCCGAGAGGTCATTGCTAATTTTGAGAAATCTTATGGAAGAATTCTTGACCTCTGAAAATCGAGCATCGATCCAATTTTTGTTAGAGCGTTGGTCCACTTCGGAATCCCAATCTGCACTGCTTTGAGTTTTCGCAGTTCGACTTAGTACCAACCTTAGAAGAATATGAACTCATGGTTAGATGGCCTCAGTCAGCTGGGGTCTATGTCTACTCAGGAGTACATGTAGCCGTGAGTAAGGTTGCTACTATTATACAACTGCCTCCTCATCAATCCACCCTAAGAGGGGAAAGGGAACATCCGAGGTTGGAAAATGGCTATAATAGAAGACCACTTAATCTCTTTGGCTGAAAAGAAAGATTGGTCTACTTTCAACAAAACTCTAGCATTAGCAATGTTCGGAATCATGCTATTCCCATTTCATGTGAACATTGTGGATCATGCTGCAATAGATGCATTCTTTGCCTGGGATGTATATTCTAAGAGTCCTATACCTGCAATTCTTGCTAATACCCTACTTTCAGTAAACTTCTGCCGACAGAAACAGGGGAAAACACTTAGATGCTGCACTTCATTGCTATACGTATGGGGCGTCACTCACTTCTACGCTTCAAGTTACATGGGCGTATTCCCCGATCCTTTAAGGAGTTTTTCAAAGATCCCTCTTCAACATCGTCAAGCTTTAGAGTGGAAAACCGAGTTAGAAAATTGGAACATAGAGCATGTATCATGGGTTTGCCCTTGGTTCCGACCCGGTTATATCCTTATACGATGCAGAGATTACCTGAGCATACCACTACTAGGCCTCAGGGGTTGTATAGCTTACTCCCCTAAAATAGCTATGAGACAACTCATGAGGACCCAGACTGTGCCAACTCAAGAAGAGCTCAGAGGGCTGAGTCTATGCCATTACTCCCATAGCTTTGAAGAAGTATCCGCTGTTCGGAAAGCATGGGAAAGACCCGTTTATATGGGGGATAAAGAACTCGGAAAGGTTCAGGTATCCACATCCCATGAATACGAAGAATGGAGGAAAAGTAGAGGGATACCCCAACCATCTGCTACAATCACTACGACGTTAGTAAATGAAGAGCTACAATTGCAGGTCAATGCCTTAAATAAAAGGGTTGAAGTCATGGAAGCTTAGCTGAGAGCCTTCGAAGAAAAAGAGCAAGAACCAACCCTTATAATAGATGGTCTAAAAAGACAATGTAAAAAGAAGGACCATGAAATAGAGCACCTTAAGAATGATTGTGCTGACTATCAAGAAGAGACCAAACAAGCATATAAAATTCCGAGACTTGAACAAGATGGTCTATTCCGGGATATGAGTGATGAAATAGCACATCTTGAGAGTGTGCTTGCAGAACAGGTAAAAACGATCAAGCTAATACAGGATGACCTAGCAGAAACTCGGTCAGAAGCACAAAAGTGGTGGGAAACCGCTGAAAAATACAGAGAAGACCTAGAGGAGCTACATGATAAAGAAAGAGATGGATTAGCTCAATATGGTCAATTGCTTCGTGAAAGAGACCAAGTAATAGAAAGGTCTGACCAACAACATGCCTTTGATCGTTCATCAAGAAGAAAAGATAAAAGAGGCTCATCAATATAGTGAAGATATGAGCCAGGCGGTACATGAGCAAATCAAGACGTTCAGAAACCATGTGAGAACAGCTGAAGACGAATTACGAAGAAAGCCTAATTTACCCATAGGATTCTTCAAGCTTCTCCGTTTCTGTCAACACTTGCTTCAAAGCATTGTATAGAAGGATAAACACTTTCTAGTTGAAATAAAAAGTTTTTTTTCCTTAAATTGTCTATTGCATTTATAAATTGCATACATTCATACATCCCTCCTCATTTTAATAATAAAGATAATAAAAAGAAAGGATTAATTGATGTGCTTTCCACAAATCAGAATAAATGGAAAAGAAGCCTTTCGTCATCAAAATCTCTACAACGGTCGATAGACCCAAAGATGATAATAAACAAGCACCGTTGGTTATTCCAATCAATAAAAGGGAAAAGGCAATAACACCTTTGCGTTTATTCGTGCCTCAACCTTTCCCTTATGAATCAAATAAAGCTGTACCTTGGAGATACTCAGAAGAATCGTCAGCCAACCAAGATATCTCCAACATAGCCGGTATTGGGGGCATGACAAGAAGCGGAAGAATATACTCCCCCAAGGAATTACAAGATAACATTCCTAAAGATAAAATGAAAAATAAAGCCGAAGAAGAAAAGGAATCCAAGGAGGAGACAGACGAGTTACTCCAGTACATAAGAAAAAGCGAGTACTCCATCATAGATCAACTCAATCGTACTCCTGCAAAGATAACCTTGTTATCACTCATAATGAGTTCGGAACCGCACCAGAATGCACTGTTAAAGGTTTTGAATGAATCATTCGTTCCGCATGCAATATCCCAAGACAAGTTTGAAGGTATTATTGGTAATATTACAGCCAATAATCATCTTACCTTCACCAATGAAGAACTCCCTTTGGAAGGGTCAAATCATAACAAGCCCTTGCATATCTCTGTCAAATGCAAGGAATATCTCATTTACAAAGTTCTTGTGGATAATGGGTCATCCTTAAACGTCATGCCTAAAAGCACACTTGACAAGATAATAGTGCAAGGAACCCACATGCGCCCGAGTAATACAATTGTTCGAGCCTTTGACGAATCAAGACGAGAAGTAGTAGGAGAGATTAGTCTACCAATTCAAATTGGTCCTACTATTTTTAACATAGACTTCCACGTGATGGATATCACGCCAGCATATAGTTGTCTCCTTGGTAGACCTTGGATTCACATTGCTAAGGCAATACCTTCAACGCTTCACCAGAAAGTCAAGTTTGTGACAAATGATAAACTAGTCACAGTTCAAGCTGAAGAAGACTTTCTAATTAGCAAACCGTCTGTCCAACCATATGTGGATGCGGCTGAAGAGGCTATTGAAACATCTTTTCAAGCACTCGAAATTGCCAATATAGAAAGACTCCCTGGTAATACAAAGGTGGCCCATATAATGAAAAAATATGGATATTGCCCAGGACAGGGGCTCGGAAAGAATACTCAAGGAATAAAAGAGCCACCGGAGTTCAAAGATAACCCTTTAAAATATGGTTTAGGGTATGACCCCATGAAAGATCAAACCATACGGAAAACAGGGAAGTCTTATCCCTCGAAGACGATATTCCGAAAAGGAGGGATATTAGCGCAAAGGGTAGCGTTAGTCATTAGGTGTCCTTCTTCTAATTCTAAGGGATGTAAATCTAGTGACTATTAGAGATCACTCCTCGGGGTATGCCCGACCCCCGAGCATCTCTAGGGCACACATTTCCCCGAAATTACAAAGGAATGCTATTCTTACTATTTGCTTCTTTCCATGCTAAATATGTCTATACCCCATTTAATAAACAAGGTTTATATAAACATTTTATTCCAAATTGCGTCAGAACAAGCAACGCGTCATAAAGCAAAGTCATATACGATTGATTAACTAGAAACACGGATAAAATCTATCTCAATAAAATTCAAGTTTCGACAATGTTGTGCAAAAAAAAATATACATATACAAAAAGGCAATGCCCGTCAAGGCCAAAGGCCAAGAAAAGAAAATAAAAGGGCAAAATACCCGACGGGAAACCCACAAAGGGGGCTGCACAAAAGTTAGGGTAAACCTGGCAGGAAACCCGAACAATAATAAAGGGTAGCCTGGGCAAAAGTTAGGGTTATGAAAAGTCCGCTAGGTATTCCTAAAAAATAAATACAAAAAAGGAAACCTAGACAAAAGTTAGGACAAAAGCACATCATCCTAGGCTGAAAACCCGAAAGGGCGGACTAGGGAAGTTAGTCAATCACAAAAAGGCGCCATAAATAAGTAAACAACGACGCCACATCATAAGAATAAAACGTTTATCTAAACTAGCCTAAACACCGACCAACCTTGGCTAGCCATTCTTACAGAAACCTCTACTACAAAAAATATCCCTCTAAAACACAAGCCTTTGTTGTAAATCCTTTTCTTTCTCTTCTCTTGACCATTTCACTATAAAGCATTCAAGTAATAAAAGGGGAATGTGGAATCATAGTGATCAATAGGAAGGTTGAAATCCCTAAGGAAAGGAAGGAGGACATCGATATGGCAGCTGCCCTACGAACAAAAGATTGTTCTTCGGCTATAGCAAGAAAGGTCCATAACGGCAAATCAGTACAGCTTAGCTTATTGATCAAGAAACAAGATGACATAAAGACACAACAGCAAGAATGCGCTTGAAGTCAAAGCACATCAGTTAAAACTTTCGAAATATTAACTGAAATAGACCATAGGATGCATATCATAAAACATTACATGCATTAGAGCATAAATGAAGGGAATCCTATCTTCAGTTTCATAAAAAAAAACACGAAAATTAACACAAAAAAAAACCAGCCCAGGAAGCTTGAGACGGCCGTCCCAAAGTCGAGACGGCCGTCCCAAGTGGTCCAATTCAAGTGGGATGCGCATCCCAGGCGAGACGGTCGTCCCACATTCCAGCTGGTGACCCCTGTGCAAAAATTTCAAACGAGACGGCCGTCCCAACCCAGACGGCCGTCCCAAACGTCCATGCGCGACCTATATATGTGGGGCGCGGGTTTTGGCTCTTGCACCTCATTCCAAGCTTCCTTCCTTGTTTTTTCTCCCTTTTTACACACTTCTAGCATCTCTAAGAGAATAGAGCTTACAATGGAGCATGGAGAAGCCTCATCCAGGAGAAAGCGCAATAGAACCGCTGCCAGAGAAACTACTGTTACCAACAATTTGCTAGTAGAGCCACACCAACAAAGATTGGCGAATATCCAGCAATCCTCCTGGTATCCCATGCTGCGTCTGGATTTTGAAATCCTGGCTATGTTCGGCTGGGATCAAGATGTCAGAAGGTTCATCCACAATATAGGATGGGATTTTCTGCTCCATCAGCCACCTACCCGGATCCACCGTACTGCTACGATGGAATTCCTTGCTTCGGTCAATCTGGCCGAATTGCCTTCTACCATGCCCGGAGTGCCGCCCACTCAAGCCGTCTCTTACTGGATGGACGGTGCCTACCGGACCACTTTCCTAGATGACTTCAATGTCATCATGGGCTTCTGTTAGAGGGCAAACACCAGGACGCCGGAGTATAGGGCGGCATATCTCGAGAAGCCAGCTACCCTCACCACCACCAACATGTGGAAAGAGATCACTGGAGCGCACAACTTGCCAACACACTTGAAAGGGGCATCCTTCTCTCCCCCACTTCGCGTATGCCATAAGCTGCTAGCCAAGACCTTACATGGCCGGAAGGAGAGCCAGGGGAAGGTAACATTAGCCGACCTTTTCATCGTTTACTGCATGCACCAGGGGCATAGGTGCAACCCCGGCTATGCCTTTCTGAAAGCTATTAAGGACTACAGAACTCGTGGTCCAGTAGGAGCCATCATAATAGCTCCCCTTCTCACC
The DNA here is from genome assembly GCA_963425845.1 of Sphenostylis stenocarpa. Lineage (NCBI taxonomy): Eukaryota > Viridiplantae > Streptophyta > Magnoliopsida > Fabales > Fabaceae > Sphenostylis > Sphenostylis stenocarpa. The sequence continues at coordinate 83,361,598 of OY731403.1, read as the reverse complement.
CCTCTAGCTGAATATTGGGGATGTACTGATGGAGAAGACATCCCGGCTAGCCTCCAACCGGAGCCGATCAATGGCGCGATATTGACCCACATGAACATCCTCAGCAGGCAAGGATCCGGGTTTATCTTAAACCCAATCGTCTCGATCTCGATGGATATGCGGGATTTCAACACACCGCAGGACATCCCTGCGACCTCAGAATCCCAGCAGCAGTCATATGATCTCGACTATGCTGGCCTATACCGACGCCTGGACGACGAGCATGCTTATATGGAAGAACAGTTCCAGTTCATGCGACAGCAGTTTAGCCAGCTGACCACGAGGCAGGACAGGACAGACCGCCAGATAGAAGGCTTGGTCCAGACTCAGGCGAGGTTCCAGCACCGCTTGCTCCGCCGCATTCCTTCACCAGCACCATCCTCCCATTCCAGCCCTGAGGCAGATCAGTAGGAGTAGTTCTTAATAACTTTTAGTATTTTAGTACTTTAAAAATGCTTAAATGTACCACAAAAAAAAAGTGAAGTAATAAATAAAATTTGTTATTTTTGTTTACATTCTGAAAAGCCCACGTGTACAAACTTAAAAGGCACACGTGATATATTAAAAAGCCAGATTTCAAATAACTCGCGATAAAGATCAAGATCGCGAAAGAAAAAGGCGAAATCAAAACCATTTCAGCAGAATAAAGAGCTTCAAGGAAACTAGCTCCAACCTTCTACACCAATAAAAGAAGGTACATCGAAAAAAAAAGCCAACGGAAAGGCTCGATAATCCCCAAGAGGATCCTTGCCTACTCCAAAGGCAACACAAAAATTACTCCACGACTCAGCATCATCATCACATGAGTCGTCAACCACAGTCATTTGAAACTTCAATCAACATCCTTCCATCTAAAAAGAAGGAAGTCATCAACGTAGAAAAGCCAACGGAAAGGCTTGATCATCCCCAAGAGGATCCTTGCCTACTCCATAGGCAAAACAAAAAGACTACCTTGCGACTCAGCTTCATCATCACATGAGTCATCAAGCACACTCATGCAAGAGTCTCCGCTTCATTCCCCCAAAGGAGAATAAGGACTACACAAGAGTCCATCAAAGAAAATACGAAGTCAAGCCCTCCATATCACCAGGGGGCAATTCAAAATAGATCTCCGGAATGAAATCGATTCCCCAGTGGATCATCAACAAGAAAACTACCCCAGTGAGCCTACGACAAAGGAAAACTATCAAATTATATCCACAGGGAGTTAATCGCTCGTAACGCCCAAAGACAGATATCCCCAGTGAAACGCAAAGCCTTCACTTCCAAAAAGCATCTGCATGCTCTAAAAGATGAGCAAAGAGCTTATATCCCCAGGGAACGGGAAATCAACCAATGCAAGAGGCAATACAAGCCCAAAACATAAAAGTCTTCATCACTAGTGAAGCATCCGCCTAATCAAGAGGCACAACCGACAAAAATCAACAAAATCTCCCAAATGGATTTCCGCCTACTCAAGAGGCACAATCAATAGAAAGTCCAAATCCCCAGAGGATTCCTGCCTAAAAAAGAGGCAATCAACAAAAATCCCCGGCAAGACCGGATGACTAAAAAAGAAATAGCCAGAACCAAAAATCCCCGGTAAAACCGGATGACTAATAGAAAAGTCAAAACAAATGTTCCCCATGGAATAGGCGCATGATCAAAGACAGTAAGCCGCCAACACTTCTCCAAAAATCCGATAAAGGATTTTTTGAGAACATCTCAAAAAGACCTATAAAATAGGGTTCACACCAAGTGGGGGTGTAAAAACCACTAGAGTCTGTCAAAATGGAGATTCGTACCAAGTGGGGGTAGGTACCCATCAGAATTTGTCAAAATGAAAATTCACACCAAGTGGGGGTGTAAAAACCACTAGAATCTGTCAAAATGCAGATTCGTACCAGATGGGGGTAGGTACCCATCAGAATTTGTCAAAATGAAAATTCACACCAAGTGGGGGTGTAAAAACCACTAGAATCTGTCAAAATGCAGATTCGTACCAGGTGGGGGTAGGTACCCATCAGAATTTGTCAAAATGCAAATTCACACCAAGTGGGGGTGTAAAAACCACTAGAATCTGTCAAAATGCAGATTCGTACCAAGTGGGGGTAGGTACCCACAAGAGTCTGTCAAAATGCAGATTCGTACCAGGTGGGGGTAGGTACCCACAAGAGTCTGTCAAAATGCAGATTCGTACCAGGTGGGGGTAGGTACCCACAAGAGTCTATCAAAATGCAGATTCGTACTGGGTGGGAGTAGGTACCCACAAGAGTCTGTCAAAATGCAGATTCGTACCAGGTGAGGGTAGGTACTCACCAAAGCCTTATAAAATAAGGTTTATACCGGATGAGGGTAGGTACTCATCAGAATCTAGCAAAAATGCAGATTCGTACCGGGTGGGGGTAGGTACCCACCAAAGCCTTATAAAATAAGGTTTGTACCAGATGAGGGTATGTACTCATCAAAACTTAAGAAGAATGCATTAGGTGGAGTAAAATACTTGCCTAATCATTACAAAAACGGGTTGCAAAGACCTTACTTCTATTAGAGGATAGTTCAATGTTGAGCACCTCAGAAGTAAGTACCCACAAGAGTTTAGCAAAATGCGAACTCGTACCGGGTGAGGGTAGGTACTCACCAAAACCTTGCAAAACAAGGTTTATACCTAGTGGGGGTAGGTACCCACAAGAGTCTAGTGAAACACAGACTTGTACCGGGTGAGGGTAAGTACTCACCAGAGCCTTATAAAGAAGGCTCAAACCAGATAGGGGTTGGTACCTATCAAAATATTTATCATCCGGAGGATCAGCAAGGAGCAGCAACCGAAGGATGACCGGGCAAAAGGGTTAACTCCTTCCCCTACCAACTAATTTTGTCGGCATATCAAGCCAACAAATTAGCTAGGCTGGTGAAGGGGGGGGCAGCTGTAGACCCCTAATTTTTCCCGGCTTCTTAATAAAAAAAGAAAAGGAGACCTCTCGCAATAAGATAGAGCTCACCCAGTCACTCGACAAAAAGCTAATGAGACTTCCTACGCGACGATAAAGCTCGTCCGACATCTTAATGAGGGCCAAGAAGACTTCCTATATGAAGATAAAGCTTCAACGGACACATATCGACATCAACCAATGTCCGAAAAAAAGCAAGGAAAGCTTCCCAGGGTCCCAGAACGCAAAAACTGGACAAAACAGGTCGAGACCACCGTCCCAGAGTTGGGACGGCTGTCCCAACTATCCTAGGACAAGTGGGACGCGTGTCCCAAGTTCCAGGGGGTCCCAGCCTATGTTAAAAATTCAAGTGGGACGGCCGTCTTACCCCAGACGGCCGTCCCGGCCCAGACGGCCGCCCCCAAATGTTCCAGACAGCGAAAACTATAAATAGGAGGCTCATTTGCTCATTTTCCACACCTCAGACACCCCAGACACTCCAGACAACTCAGAGCACTTGTCTACTCCTCTCCCTCCTTCGAATGATCTTTCTGATTGCCTTAAATAGGTAACAATTAGTTAAGGAATTATATTCTGGCATTCGATTCTTCTTTAAAATTTAGTCGAGTCGAGTCTGTATTCGTGAGGAGAGTCGTTGTAGAGCGAGGGACTACCGAAACGCGTCCTCATTGTAAGAGAATTGCTATATAAAGCTTGCTACGGAGGTTCTTCTCAAATCTCTTCTCTTTTACTGCTTTATTTATTGCTTTATGAAATGTAAATAAAATCATGTAGATAGCCATATTTATTGTACGAATAAAATATGGTAATAGCGTAATTTCTTATAATCTCTACTTAAATGAATTAATCCGTCATAGGGAACCCGAAAGGGGCGTTGTGGGGTGCTAATACCTTCCCCACACGTAACTAACTCCCTTACCCAACTCTGGTTATAATGGCCAAGTGTGGTTTTTCTTAAAATCAACATTTTTTTCTTTTCCAATGTTTAAGGTCAAAACATTGGTGGCGACTCCAAAAGAACCCCTTTTTTCGAAAACCTTGCTTCTATTAGAGGATAGTTCGGTTGTTGAGCACCTCGGAAGCAATGAACATATTTTAAATACAAAATGCTAGTTTAAACCATCTTTTTCGCGACCGCTCGCATTAAACGTTCGAGATGTCCCTGGACGTCGGAACGGACGGCGACGACAATCCCTGGTGCACTGGATGACTACAAAAAGTCAAAAACATTTATCAAAGCAAGAATCACTCCCGATGGAGTCGACGCATGAGCTAGAGCAGTAAACCGCCACCATAACTTCGGGACAAGGAAGGTCCTGAAGACAAAAAACCTGCACACAGGCAAAATCAATGTGCATGAGCTAGAGCAGTAAGTCACAGCAGTCCTACAAAGTTGACTTCACAACCGGACGGGGGTTCGTACTCGTCAAACCAGATGGGGGTGCATACTCATCAAGCCTTACAAAAGGGGGCTTAAACCGGACGGGGGTTCATACTCGTCAAACTAGATGGGGGTGCGTACTCATCAAGCCTTACAAAAGGGGGCTTAAACCGGACGAGGGTTCGTACTTGTCAAACCAGATGGGGGTGCGTACTGATCAAGCCTTACAAAAGGGGGCTTAAACAAGATGGGGGTTCATACTCATCAACCGAAGGGGTCAGCTACCGCATCAAAGGAGCGTCTTGGAGGATTACATTCAGCTTCCAAAAGGTCGGCTACCACAACCAGGAAAGCAATCGAAGGACAACCGGGCAAGAGGGTTAACTCCTTCACCCTCCAACCAATCTTTTTGGCATGTTGAGCCAAAAGTCGGCTAGTCAGGTGAAGGGGGGGTAGCTATAGACCACAAATCTTGCCCGTCCTCAAAATAAAGAGCAGAAGACTTCCGTTCAAAGATGGGCAAGGCCTAAAAGGTCCCTAGGATTGATCAATAGGCCCCATATTAGAATAGGAAGGATTTTTATAGAAGAAAAATAAGAAATTTCACCCAAAGGTCGAGACCGCCGTCTCGTTTGGCGAGACCTCCGTCTCACCATTGGCTAAGGGCGAGACCGTTGTCTCGTTTGGCGAGACCGCTATCTCGTCACTCGCCAATGGTGAGACCGCCGTCTCCGTTACAAGAGTGTTTATAAAAGCTTGCTTCGAATGTTCCTCTATATCCCTTACTCTATTTTATCGCTTTTATTAGTTACCATCTCTGTGCATTAGTTATTAGGGTCATGTAGTCAATAATTTAAATTTTGCAATGAATAAATAAGGGTAAAAGCATAATTTTAATATTCTTATTTTAAAAAAATAACAGTCCATCATAGGGAACCCAAAAGGGACGTTGTGGGGAAGCTAATACCTTCCCTGCACGTAACTAACTCTCTTACCTAACTCTGGTTGTAATGACCAAAGTCGATTTTTCTTAAAACCATCGCCTTCTTTTTTTCTTTTTCAATGTTTTTAGTTAAAATACTGGTGGCGACTCCAGAACCCACTTATGAAAACCTCACCCTTAGAATAGTTCGATTATCGGACATCCTAAGGGTGATGACCACACTTTTTAAAATGCGAGTCGAATCAAAAGACCATCGCGTCTCTCTGACCGCCTCTTTTGATGACGGTGACAAATTCGCTATGCACAAGTTCTATTAAGTGGTATCAGAGCTTGCTTTGATAGTTATTCAAAAATTTTGAAAATGGTCGGACAAAACCAAACATTTGCTGAAGGTGCTTCTATTAACAGACCCCCACTTTTAGCGAGACAAAATTGTCCCTTTTGGAAAGTAAGAATGCAAATATTTTTGGAGTCTGTTGATAGGGGCGTTTGGGATGTTGTTATAAATGGTCCTTTTATTCCAAAAATAACTGAAAATGAAGTAGAGGTACCAAAACCATTTTCTAGATGGTCAGTTGAAGAAAATAGGAAAGCACAATATGATGTTAGGGCTAGGAATATAATTTCGTCTGCTTTGACCCTTGATGAGTTTTACAGGATATATGTTTGCAAGAGTGCTCGAGAGATGTGGGAAATACTAAGAGTAACCCATGAAGGAACCGATGATGTAAAAAGAGTACGAAAGAACTCATTGATTCAAGTGTATGAAATGTTTAGAAAGCAATCGGGAGAATCAATTATTGACGTTCAAAAGCGTTTCACACATATTGTGAACTATCTCACCAGGCTTGGTAAGACTTTTGACACTGACGAATTAAATGTGATAATTCTTAAATCTTTGGATAGGAAATGACAACCAAAAGTGACTGCCATTACGCAGTCACAAAATCTTGCTACTATGACTATGACAGCTCTTTTTGGAAAGTTGAGAGAGCATGAACTTAAACTTGGAAGGCTAAATGATGAAGAAGGCCAACATCAAAAGAGAAACCTGGCTTTCAAAGCTGAAGTTTCTAAAAACAAGAAAAAGAAGGAAGAAGAAAGTTCCGATAGTGAAGAGGATGAAAACTTGAGCCTCATGATTAAAAATTTCACCAAATTCATGAAATCCAAAGGAAGGAAATCATTCAAAGGAAATAAATTCTTTAAAAAGAAAGTCTACATAGCTTGGGATGATAATGACTCAAATTTGGAGTCAAGCGATTTGGAGGTTGAAGCAAATCTTTGCTTAATGGAAAATGATAGTATTTCTTCCGATTGTGAGGTAAGTGATTCTAACTATTCTTCAAGTGATGATGAAAATGACTATGATGCTTTACATAATGCATATCAAGAACTATTTGATGCTTTCAAAGATTTGAAAACTGAATATAAATCTTTGAAAAAGAATTTGAATAAATCGAAAAAAGAAGTAGAATCTTTAAAATAATAAATAGTGACTTTAGAGGAAAAAGGAAATAAACAAATAGAATGTGCATCATGAAAAGAATATGAACATGAAAATGACATACTTAGATACTTACTTGAAAAAACAAAGAAAGAATTAAGTGATTGTTACAAGGATGAAGTTATTATTCAAACAAGTAAAAAATCATGTTCCATGGAAAAAGCCTAAAAATGAAAGAACCTATAAAGTATGGAATGTGAAAGAAACTAAACCTCCACAAAATGGAAGTAAATCCTTTTCAAAAGGTAAATCATCAAATACATGATTTTATTGTATGAAACATGGTCACACTTCAAATAAATGTAAAATTAAGCATTTTGGTGTTCCTAAAGGAAAATACATTTGGGTTCCTATTGTTAAATAATGTGATTATTTCTAACCCCAAGGACCCAAAAGTTATGGGGACCTAAGATCTTGTGTTCTTATTTTGTAGGCATCTACTAAATCCAAAAAGTCTATGTGGTATCTTGATAGTGGTTGTTCAAGACACATGACTGGGGATAAAAGGAAATTTACAAGTTTCACAAAGAAAGAACAAGGATACGTGACCTATGGGGACAACAACAAAGGAAGAATCCTTGGAATCGGAAACATTGGTGGTGCAAATACTTTGGAGATAAAGGATGTGCTCCTTGTTGATGGGCTAAAGCACAATCTCCTAAGTATAAGTCAACTTTGTGATAAAGGATTTTTTAAGGTAATTTTTGAAAGTAAGTTTTGCACCATACATCTAAAGGATTATGAGGAAATAGCATTAAAAGGAATTAGGAATAACAATATCTATTTGATTGACTTGGATTCTGCTTCTAATGTTGATATAACATGCTTAGTTGCTAAAGAAGAAAATCCATGGTTATGGCATAAGAGAGCGGCTCATATAAATATGCATCAATTAAACAAACTTATATCAAATGACTTAGTTGTTGGTTTGCCTAAGTTAAAATTTGAAAAAGAAAAATTATGTGATGCATGTCAAAAAGGTAAACAAGGAAAATCATCTTTTAAATCTAAGAATGTTATTTCCACATCAAAACCTTTAGAACTTTTACACTAAGACTTATTTGGTCCATTTAGGTTAAAAAGTTTTGGTGGAAATTACTATGCTCTTGTAATTGTTGATGATTTTTCTAGGTTTACTTGGACATTTTTCCTAACATTGAAAAGTGAGGCTTTTAAGGTCTTTAGGAAGTTTGCCAAGCAAATTCAAAATGAGAAAGACATAAGAATTAAAGTGTTAAGGAGTGACCATGGAGGGGAATTCCAAAATGAATCTTTTGAAAATTATTACGAAGAAAATTGAATTTTGCATAATTTTTCTGCACCTAGAACTCCCTAATAAAATGGTGTAGTAGAAAGGAAAGATAGGTCACTAGAGGAACTTGCTAGAACCTTGTTAAATGAATCAAATGTTCCTAAATACTTTTGGGCTGATGCTATAAGTACTGCATGTTATGTATTAAATAGAATGCTTCTTAGGCCCATCATAAAATCAACTCCTTATGAATTGCTAAATGGAAGAAAGCCTAATATATCTCATTTAAAAATATTTGGTTATAAATGCTTTGTATTAAATAATGGTAAAGATAACTTAGGAAAATTTGATTCAAAAGCCGATGAGGCTATCTTCTTAGGTTATTCACTTACTAGCAAAACTTATAGGGTATTCAATAAAAGAACTCTGAATATTGAAGAATCTGGGCATGTTATATTTGATGCAGTTGTAGACCTTGAGGAAAATCCTCTTGAGTCAAGAAAAAACTTTGCAGGAAATGATGAATATGATGAGGAGTACTATGAAGAATACTTAAGGGCAAGAGGTGAACAAAAGTATTTGAATGAACCATCTCATTCAAATGAGTTAGCTAAAGAATGGAAATTACCAAGGGGACTTTCTATTGACAATATAATTGGTGATATCTCAAAAGGAGTAAGTACTAAAAATATGAATAATTGTTGTATGTTTATATCTTTTGTTTCACAAATTGAACCCAAAAATGTTGAGGAAGCACTTATAGATGATCAATGGTGCATTGCAATGCAAGAAGAACTAAATCAATTTGAGAGAAACCAAGTCTGAGAATTAATTCCAAGAAAAGAATCCCATCAAGTAATTGGAACGAAATGGGTATTTAGAAACAAACTTGATGAAGATGGAAATATAACAAAGAACAAAGCCAGACTCGTTGCCAAATGATACTGTAAAGAGGAAGGTATTGATTATGATGAAACCTATGCTCCTGTTGCTAGGTTAGAGGCTATACGCCTACTTCTTGCTTATGCTTCATTGATGAAATTTAAACTATATCAAATGGATGTTAAAAGTACATTTTTAAATGGGTTTATCAAAGAGAAAGTATATGTGAAACAACCCCCTAGATTTGAAGATTTTAAATATCCTGATCATATTTTGAAATTAAAGAAAGCTCTTTATGGTTTGAACAAGCTCCTAGGTCATGGTATGAAAGGTTAAGTAATTTTCTAATTTCAAATGATTTTTCTAGAGGACAAATTGATTCCACTTTGTTTATTAAGAAAGTAAAAGAACATATTTTGTTAGTTCAAGTATATGTTGATGATATTATATTTGGATCAACTGATAATTCCTTGTGTGAAGGATTTGCTAAGATAATGCAGGGTGAATTTGAAATGTCAATGATGGGAGAATTAACATTCTTTCTTGGTCTTCAAATTAAGCAACTTAAAGATGACACTTTTGTGTCACAAACCAAATACTGCAAATAGATTCTCAAGAAATTTGAAATGGATACTGCAAAAGTTGCACACACTCTAATGGGAACGTCCTGTTATCTAGATAAGGACGAATCAGGTTTGGAAATAAATCAATCTATGTATAGAGGTATGATAGGTTCACTATTATATTTAACTACAAGTAGAACTGATATCATACAATCTATATGTGTGTGTGCTAGATTTCAAGCATGTCCAAAAGAATCTCATCTAACTACAGTAAAAAGAATATTAAAATATTTAAAAGGAACTACAGGATTTGGTTTATGGTATCCATCTGAAGCTTCTCCTAGCTTATTAGGTTATTCTGATGCTGATTATGGAGGTTGTAAAGTAGATAGAAAAAGCACTAGTGGTACCTATCATTTATTAGGATCATCCTTAGTTTCTTGGCATTCTAAGAAACAAGCATGTGTTCCTTTATCAACAATTGAAGCTGAATATATTGCAGCTGGAAATTGTTTTGCTCAAATTCTATGGATGAAGCAACAACTAGAAGATTATAATATTTTTCTAAATGACATTCCTTTAATGTGTGATAATACAAGTGCAATTAATCTCACAAAGAATCTTGTTATGTATTCTAGAACTAAACACATTGATATTAGGCATCACTTTTTAAGAGATCACATTTCTAGAGGAAATTGTAAAATTGAATATATAGACACAAAGCATAAGTTAGCAGATATATTTACCAAACCTCTTCCGAAGGATAGATTCTATGAACTTAGGAGAGACTTAGAAATATTAGAAATAGTCTAAACTCTGCTTAACTGTAAAATATTTGCATTTTATACTGGAAGAATCGATTATTTTGGGTAATAATCAATTACCTGTAATTCAATGTGCAAATTCAGTAAATTCTTTCTGTGATAATCGATTATCTCAGGTGATAATTGATTATCCATGCATATTTTGGGCAGGGATGAAGAAATAATCGATTATCAGGGGGTGATAATCTATTATCCTGCGTCGTTGGAGGCAAACTAGTCATTAACAACGACTCTTTTTGCTTTAATTCTTGTGAAACTAGGCGTTTATAATCGTTGGAGGTATTTCTTATATATAGGAAGACTCAAAATTGAATCCAAACACTTCCAAGCTTCTCTTCAAGAGATTTTCATCAATTCTAAAGCTTGTTCTTGTTTGTTTTGTCTACCTCAAAGCTTTTGTTTCTCTCTAAACCTTCATATCTTTCATTTTTCTTGTCTTCAATTCACTCTAAATGGCTTCATCTTCCTGGAGAAAGATCTTGACAAGGAGAAGATTTTCTCCTACATCTCATCCCCACCCTAATTCTCTTGATGGGTGGATCTTTGATGATGAAAGAAGACAAGAATATCTAAATTTCTAGAAAGAAAGAGGTATTATTACTCCCACTACTACAAAATATACTTTCAACGTCGCTGTTTAATGTCGGTTAAATCTGAGCCGACATTGAATACACTTTCAACATCGGTTGTTCACCAACCGACGTTGAAAGTTGAATTCTGACACATTCTACGTCGTTTTAGCATGCTCGACGTGGAAAGTAGGCTTTCGACGTCGGTTATACCCTCAATCGACGTTGAAAACCCTTCTGCAAGGGCTTTGAACGTCGGGTGTGGGTATAACCGACGTGGAAAACCCATTTTCCAGTTTGAAAAGGATACATCTCTGCAACATTTCTGTATCTCCCCTTACTCTCCAGCATCGCGGCCATCCCTCTCAGAGACCATCACTTTCACGGCCACCACCTACCACCGTAGTTAGGCAACGTCGCATGATGCTCACCCTCATTTTCACTCTCCGAACGCCCTCCCTCACGTCGCCACCGTGCACCCTAGAGCGCGCGACACCCCTGCCGCATCCTCCACCTCACTGCAACTTCCACCCCACCACGACGGTAGGCGCCGCATCATCCACCGCAGACTCCACCCGCACCGCAGCCTCGACCTCCACCCTACCGAAACCTCCACCTCCACCCCACCCCACCACAACCTCCACCCCACCGTACCCTCCACCCCACCGCGACGCTAGTCGCCTCAACCTCCACCCCCACCGCAACCTCCACCCGAACTGCATCGTCCACCTCCACCCCACCATAGCCTCGACCATAACACTGTACTACATCCTCCACCTCCACCCCACTGCAACGTCGACCCTAACGCTGCTCTCTTTCTCTCTGGTGCGCACCGTCATTGCTGCCTTAACCCACAGGTATGATGTTGTTGCACTTATATTTCTTGGGCAAAAAGTTTAAGTAATAAAATTTTACTTACTACAATTCATAGGTAGAGATTCTTAGTCATATTACTACAATTCATAGGTAGAGATTCAATTGTTTATATGTTTTGTCCCCATAAAATGGTGATTGGATGTAAGCTTTAGCCCATTCCAGTGGAACTCTCAAGTGAAGACAAATAATGATACAGTTTTAAAATTAAGATGAATATAGTTTTTTTCAATGTATTGATGATGTGTACAATTATACTTGGATTGCTTGGATGTGCCCGTGGGGCTTTTTATTGGCAAGGTTTCACTGTGTCATTTAAAATTGTTGCCAAAAAACAAAGGAAACTCTGCCAGATTTTCGTTAGAAATTAATCATGAAGTGTGAATTATGAAAACTTCATATAACAATGTAGTTATATAAGTGATGGTAGTAACAAAATTGTGACGATATAAGTTGTGTATGATATTATGCCTGCGGGGCTCTATAATTTCAATTTATAAAAATTTGGTTTTGACCAAAAAATAGACGATATTCTGTTGATTTTTCGTTAGAAATTAATCTACTTTTGTATAGATTTCATTAGAGATAACAATTATTAGTATTAATCGTTTTATTGGTTTCTCATTTGTAGACTCCAATTCCAAAATGGATCGAAGTTGGTTAAATGCAAGTCATATTTCACAAGAGTATGAGAATGGAGTTGAAGAATTTTTGCGATTTGCCGAACACAATGGCACCAAGGTTAATGGAAAATTGTATTGTCCATGCGTTAATTGCGTTAGTGGGAGAGTACACACACTAGAGACAATACAGGAACATCTTTTATGTGATGGGATAATGAAGAATTATATTGTATGGACATGGCATGGTGAAGTGATTGATACACCAATAGTAACACAAGCTGAGGAAGAGAAGGATATGACAATGGAAGATCGAATAGAAGACATGATTCGTGATGTAGGTCAAGAGAATTTTCTACAAGCACATGCTCCTGTCTATGATAAATTGAAGATAGATTCAGAGATACCTCTGTATGCTGGATGTACAACATTCACGCGATTGTCAGTTGTATTGAGATTGGTCAATTTGAAGGCCAAATTTGGTTGGAGTGATAAAAGTTTCACTGAGTTACTAGAAGTTTTGAAAGATATGCTCCCAAGCGATAACACCTTGCCTGATCGTATGTATGAAGCCAAAAAAATACTCTGTCCAATGGGTTTAGAGTATAAAAAGATACATGCTTGCCCTAATGATTGTGTATTATATAGAAAAGAGTTTGAAAGCCTACATGAGTGTCCAAGATGTGGTGTATCGCGTTACAAATTGAAAGACAAGGATGATATTAGCGAATATATTGATAGAAAGAGACCTCCTGCAAAAGTTATATGGTATCTTCCAATAATTCCAAGATTTAAGCGATTGTTTGCCATTGGAGAAGATGCCAAGAATATGATATGGCAATCAACTGCACAAAAATGTGATGGATTGCTTCGTCATCCGGCCGATTCTCCACAGTGGAAGAAAATTGACTGCCTATTTCCAAGTTTTGGCAGTGATGCAAGAAATCTTAGACTTGGACTAGGCACAGACGAAATGAATCCTTTTGGTAACTTAACCAGTAATCACAGCTCATGGCCAGTTCTTTTAGTGATTTACAACCTTCCACAATGGTTGATTTTCAAGCGCAAGTACATGATGTTATCCATCATGATTGCAGGTCCAAGACAGCCGACTAATGACATAAATGTTTATCTAAGTCCGTTAATAGATGACTTAAGGCTATTGTGGGAGGAAGGAGTGGATGTGTTTGATGCATATTAACAGCAGAGCTTCAAGTTACATGCAATGTTATTTTGTACTATCAATGACTTCCCAGCATATGGAAACTTGAGTGGGTATAGTGTCAAGGGTCATCATGCTTGTCCTATTTGTGAGGAAGATACAAGTTTTCTACAATTGAAACATGGAAAAAGACTGTGTATAATAGACACATAAAATTTCTTCCACATAACCACCCATATCGAAGATTGAAGAAAGCTTTTAATGGTCAGCAGGAAGATAAAATTGCCAAACAACCTTGAACTGGTGAGCAAGTTTATGAACAGGTTAGAAACATTAATGTTGTCTTTGGAAAGACTCAAAAATAGTCGTCTGATAAAAGCTTGTGGAAAAAGAGATCAATTTTCTTTAACCTTCCATATTGGAGTCATCTAGATGTGAGACATTGCATTGATTTTATGCATGTGGAGAAGAACGTATGTGATAGTCTCATTGGCACACTGTTGAACATTAAAGGAAAAACAAAGGATGGAGTCAATGCTCGTCAAGATCTATGTGAATTGGGAATACGTCCAGAATTACATCCAAGACATGAAGGCAAGAGAACATATTTACCACCAGCTTGTCACACATTGTCAAAGAAGGAGAAGACTAGTTTATGTCAGTGTCTTCACAGTATTAAAGTGCCACAAGGATACTCTTCAAATATTAAGAGTCTTGTGTCCATGAAAGATCTGAAGCTAGTTGGGTTAAAGTCGCATGATTGTCACGTTTTGATGCAACAACTCTTACCCGTAGCTATACGTGACATATTGCCAAAGAATCTACGACATGCAATTATGCGTCTTTGTTTCTTCTTCAATGCTATATGTGCCAAGGTAGTTGATGAGAAATCATTGGAGCAGTTGGAAAATGAAGCTGTTGTTATATTATGTCAGTTGGAGATGTATTTTCCTCCATCATTTTTTGACATTATGGTGCACTTAATAGTTCATCTTGTAAGAGAGATAAGACTGTGTGGTCCGATTTATTTGAGGTGGATGTACCCAATTGAGCGATGTATGAAGATCTTCAAAGGGTATACAAAGAATCCATACAGACCTGAAGCTTCTATTATTGAAAGGTATATTGCAGAAGACTCTATAGAATTTTGTTCTGAATATTTTGGAAAGGCCCTAGCAGTGGGTGTACCTACTCAAGGACATGATGATAGAATAAATGGTAAGGGCACTCGTGGGGTAAAAATACAATAAAAAAATGCTAGTGAGTTGACCAGGGCACACTTGTATATTCTAAATAACACAGATTAAGTTCTTCCTTACATATCTGCTCATCAATCAATATTGAAGACCCTCAACCCCAAAATGAGTGAGCGGTGGTTGGTTAATGAACATAATAATACTTTTGTTAGTTGGTTTAAAACAAACATATTTTTCGAGGATAATGCATCTGATACTTTGAAATGGCTAGCACATGGTCCTAAACAGAACGTCGTGACTTGGACTGGGTATGACATTAACAAATACTCATTCTACACAAAGTTACAAGATGAAAAAAGTACAGTCCAAAATAGTGGAGTATCTATTGAGGCTACATCCATGCAATTTTCTAGTTCAAAGGATAAGAACCCAATTATGGCGTCTATGAGTTACTTTGGAGTGATTGAGGAGATTTGGGAGGTTGACTACATTCAATTCAGAGTTCCTATATTCAAATGTAAATGGATTGATATTAATACTGGTGTTCAAACTGATGAAATGGGATTCACTTTGATAGATCTTAAGAAGATAGGACATAAGGAGGAACCATTCATAATGGCGTACCATGCAAAACAAGTTTTCTATATAACTGATCCATGTAATGACAGATGGTCAGTGGTACTCCAAGCAAAAGGGAATGATGTTATGCATGAAGAAGATGATGAATTAGATTATATTATTAACATCCCCACTCCATCACGGATGCCTAGTACTATTGATGATATGCAAGAAGACTTGGTTCATGCTATTCGTAAAGATCATGATGAAGGCATATGGGAAAACTTAACTATTTAAGTTATGTGTTCATAACTAATTTGTGTTTATATTTAAAAAATGTGATAAATTGTGTTTATATTTCAAATATGTGATAAATTGTGTTTATATTCCAATTTATGCAAAAACTTAACTATTTGTTTTTTTTTTAAACAGGAAAATGACATCTCCTCCAGCATCTCCTACGACATCTCCTCTGGCATCTCCACCCCCACATCTCTAAAGAGGACTCGACAAGCCACACGGTTGAAAAAGTTGACCGTTCGTCATATGGCAGGAGATAAATTGGTTATGAGTGTGGATCCAAAGACTGGCAAAATATCAGGGCCACATCACACCCAATTTAGGTCCTACTTGGGTACTCTTACTAGAGAAAAGGTATGTAATTTTTTAGAGTTTTTAACTTGTTATGCATATATGGTCAGCATATGTAAATGGATTGATATCTAACGTTTTAAGTTCATAATTAGGTATCTATTTTGCATCCATCTTGGGATTATGTGGAGGAGACTTGCAAAAATTTAATTTGGCAAGATATTTTGGTTAGTTTTGTTAACTCGTTAAGTTATGTTGAGTTAAGTTAGATCCTAAACTTTGTTATCCTAATTTATTTTGTTGTTTTTGCAGAATCACTTCGATATTGTTAACTCTGAACAAGTTAGGAGAAAAGTCATGTCATCTATTGCCAAAATGTGGAGGCAATTCAAGTCGACATTGACTTCGAAATGGATATTTAATGAGCAAGCCGTTAGCAAAGGATTAACTCCTTGTCAGCGGTATGGCATAGATGAGGAGACTTGGAAGCAATTTGTCAGTAGTAGGACTGGTCCACAATGGGAGGTATGTTACTATTTAAACACTTTGGTATGTTTCCATATTGTCTTATTAATTTAGCACATTCTAACATCATATTATGTTGCAGGAGAAGCGAATAAAAGGAAAGGAGATTCAGAGGCTGAATGTGGCCCCCCACTGTCTGTCTCGTGGGGGGTATGATTTGTTGACGCAACGCATGATGGAGGAGAAGGCTAAACTCTGAGAAGTTGAGTTAGCCTCTTCTGGTGTAAGCTAGGAAGAAATTTCCCCACAATCTCCTCCAAAGCGTCATCAAAAATGGAAGAGGGCTCGCCAAAAGCCCTCCGGTGAAATGACATCAGAGGAGGCCCGCTTGATTGCTGAGCGGATTGTAAGTCAAATTTGTTTCTTTCAATCTCATTAACCATGCTTTGTCATTCATCAATTTTTTTTACAATATATAATGCTCAATTGTAGGATTCTTTAGAGGAGCAGTTTACACAGGGAACATTCGTTCCCCGTGGTAGTGAAGATATCTTCACTACTGCTATTGGACGCCCAGAACACCCAGGGCGTGTTCGTGCTGTTGGAGCTGGTGTGGGTATTCGAGCATATTTTGGAGCTGCATCATCAGACCATACCCACACCACATCATTGAGCCAACAGGAGATGGCGAAGTTGGAGGAGATTCTAACAGCGAAGCTGAGACCAGCGATGGTTGAAGAGCTGACAGCGACGCTGACACCAGCCATTACCGCACGAGTTCAGGAGGAGATGATGCGTGTATTTGGTTCAAGTCTAGCATCCATGGGTGTCACACAGCCTACCCACCCACCTATGGATGTTCCTCCTCCATCTGCTGCACGGGTTAGCACTAAGGGTAGTTGTGCTGACCCAAATACTGCTGATGAAGAGCTTCCTGCTACTAATCCTGAGGTTGTTGTTGTTGTTGTTGCAGACACTGACCACTCAGGTATGTGTGGATGATATCTTCATGACAAAAATTAATGTGCATATTAAATAATTAATGTCTTATTTTTGTGTAATCAGGTCAGTGTGAATTTTATGTTGATGAGGATGGATCTGAACAACGATTGGTGGCGATTGGTTCAATTGAAGAGGGGGCCTCTACAATTCATAGTGTGCCTTTAGCACCTAACTTGGCCAAAGTGGTCATTGAAGAGGTTCGAGATGCTTATGCTCTTGTACCTGTGCCCACAGACGAGGTGATGACAGTGGGACAGGCCCTCCAGACCTTCATTGCATGGCCTAGACATCTAATAAGGCCTATTTTGAAAAAGGTTTGCATATATTTTCTGTTAATTATCATATGTAGTCTCGTACTATTTTTTATTATTTCTCAAGTCAATGTTATTTTATGTAGGATGTTCAGAAGCCACCCCAGTTGCCTAAACTAGTTCCTACTTCCCAAACTAGTAAAGGTAAGGAAGTAGATGTCCCAAAAAATCCAATTTTTCAACTACTATCTGTTGTCCCACAGTTGTATATTCAATCTTTTCAAGTTAAATGGGATGCTGATAAGTTAGGGGTAGACAATAAGAACTTTCCCCTTTACATTGACCACACCGATGCTGTGGAGATAGCAGTTGGCAATCAGTGTCTAAACATAGCAGTGTTACAATTTTGGACAATGTAAGTATATATTTTTATTTACTAATTATGTTATTTGAAGTTATCGTCATATTTAATGTACTTTGAACTAGCTACTTTAGGATGATTAATGAATTGTCGGAGCAACAACGCACCCAAGATGTGTATGGATTTTTTGAGCCCCAATCCATACAAAAATCAGGAAACAAGAGAGAAGAAGTTCAAATATACATCCAAAATTGGATGATGAAGTCAAGGAAGAAAGTTTACTTGGGTGCTTACTTATATCAGTAAGTATTTAAGCGTATGAAATTATTCGCATTAAATTTTATAGTGTATTCTATGTATCCTAACTTTTTGTAATGTAAGCAGAAATCATTGGCAGCTGTTGGTTGTTTGCCCAAAGGAGAATGTTGTGGCTTGGTTCTGCTCATTGGGCAAGAGACCTGATGCAGATATTAAATACATTGTAAACAGGTACACATTCTTATAATAATTTAAACAATTATTACTTGTTTTGTTACTTAATTGTTTCATTATATTCTGTATTGCATAGTGCATTTAAGGTTTGCAATACAATTGATGGAGTACACACAGGCAAAAGCACGACTCCAAATTGGATTTTTGTTAATGTAAGTCATTTTATATTTATGTATTATATCATTCATTTTATATGTTAAATTAATATATTATTTTTTGTAGTGTAATAGGCAACCATGATCTTATGAGTGCGGATATTATGTTATGCACTGGATGTAGCTGATTGTTGTTAGCAAGACTGAGGATACATGGAATCAGGTTTGCTTAAATTTAGTATTCAATTAAATTAAATATTGTGTCATTGGATACTCTGTTAAATTATCTTTTTTCTTGTAACAGGTATTTTCAGACAGAGAAGCATTGCCCATAGAGACCATTCAAGATATTAGAAACACCTGGGTCGATAAGTTTCTTAAAGTTAGAAGTAGGCAAGTTTAGTTATTAATTTAGTAGTTAGTTTAGTAGTTAGATTAGTAGTTAGTGTATTCGTTAGATAAGTAGTTGGATACATATTTGTAATTTTGGATACAATTATATTTTTGGATGCACATTCAATTAGTTTATATCTTGTATAGTGTCTGCCTGGTTTGTATTCAAATTTGCAGGTATTGTATATAAACATTGGGATACCCTGTATAAACAAAGCGGCCATTTAAAAAAAAATAGACTTTCTACGTCAGTTGTGTCAATAACCAACGTATAAAATAATAATATCAATGTCGGTTTTTACCATAACTGACGTAGTTAAAACCCAAATGCAGTGATGATTATATTCAGCGTTTCTATGTCGGTTCTCTATAGCCGACGTTGAAAGTCTACACTTTCAACGTCGGTTATGTATACCTGACGTTGAAAGTGTAGACTTTCAACGTCGCAGTATACAACTTCGGTTCTAGAACCGCCATTGAAGGCCTTATATAACCGACGTTGAAAGCCTTATCTGTAGCAGTGTCCTAAATACCTTATTGGAGATTAATTCATAGATAGGGGATTCCAATTTCCCAATCTTCTTGAGCAACAAGGTGTTCTTCCTTTTATTGAGATCATATAAATGAGAAAGAGGTACATATTATCTGAATTTAGTTCGGGTATTCTATTCTCGTTTCAAGTATAGAGATCATATTGCTACTTCCAGAGTCAAGGGTGTAACCATCATCCTTGATGATGACATATGGGAGAACGTAGCTCACTTTCTCATTTGAGATGATGTTGTTAATGTTCTAGCGGATTTGGATGAATTCAACAGGATTCTGGCTTATCGCTCATTTCTCCGTAATCCTTCCATGGAGACTGGAAGACAACTTCTTGATGGTCCTCTAAAGAAAGAGGAACGTCTGTTACTTCATCTTATTGTGTGGATCCTATGTCCTCAGGCCATAAATCATGCTCAAT
Organism: Sphenostylis stenocarpa; assembly: GCA_963425845.1. NCBI lineage: Eukaryota > Viridiplantae > Streptophyta > Magnoliopsida > Fabales > Fabaceae > Sphenostylis > Sphenostylis stenocarpa. The sequence continues at coordinate 83,341,685 of OY731403.1, read as the reverse complement.
GTTCTACTGCAGATCTTCGTATTATTCATGCAATCATGAACAATGAGCCAATAGATTGGCCTAGCCTTGTTTTGTTAACAATTCTCAAGGCCAAGCATCATCCTACTTCCCGGATTCCATATGCTCTTTTAATCTCCCGCATTCTAGAATGTAAAGGTGTTAATCTTGAAGGTGAGCAAAGATCTCATACGTTTAACTCAAATCGAATGCTTGACAACACACTCACTCAGCTACAGATGGTGAATGTAAATGGAGTTTACGTTCATAAAGATGATGCTCCTCATATGGCTGAAGTTGCTCAAGATTTTAATGATGAAGATATTCCTACTGCTGATGTTCCTGCTGGTGGAACATCTTCTGCTGCTCACTCTCCGTCCTTCCGTTGAAGACATGTTGTTCGGTATGAATCAGAGAATGCAAGATTTCTTTTCTATATCTAAAGAACGACATCAAGAAATCATAAGACGAATTTCGGATGTGGATGATCGTGTGTTAAATTTAGAAGATAGATATGATGCACAATTTAATAGTGATGAGAGTGAAGAATTCTAAATTTCTTCACAATTCTTGTTTGTTCTATTATCTTGTTTGTACTATATTGACTTGTTGAATAAAAATTTTGTGTTTGCTTTGATTGACAAGGAGTTGATTACTTTTCTGCATATATTGAGGGGGAGCTCCTATTCTTTTTTATTATGATAAAATAGGGGGAGAAATTTTTAAAGCAGGTATGTTTAATATTTTTCTTTCATAGCTGTGTCAGATAACAGGTTATTATAAAGAGACTTTAAAGCAGATTTTGATCATCATCAAAAAGGGGGAGATTGTTGACTATACATGAGTATGATGCTTGAAGTTTTGATGATTATTCTAGAGCAAAAGACTTAAAGACTTGAAGACTTATAATCATTTGTATTTACTTATAATAACTTTGTTTTATCTTTTTGAGTCTGTAAAATTAGAGTCCAAGATAGCCAACACATAGTTCATCCTCTAAAAGTTCAATTTTATCAAAACCACTCTGTGATAGTCGATTATCACTCAGGATAATCTATTATCCTGCAGTGAAACATGTTTTCTGAAAAGCTTGCTGGAATAATCGATTATCTGGGTTGATAATTGATTATCCTAGCTGGAATAATCGATTATATCAGAGGATAATCGATTATCCTGGTCCAGTTTACTCCTCTGCGAAAATGGCTCTGTGATAATCGATTATCACTTAAGATAATCAATTATCTACGTCTGTTATGATTTTGAATTTCGAATTCTGGACCAATTTTTGAAACACTTATTTCCAATACTTCTATTTTCGAAAACTTCTATTCCCCAGACCCTCAATCTCTCTACTTAAGGTTCTCTAAGGCTCTCTACAAAATAACAAACCATTTTCATACAAAAGTTAAGAGTTATGATAGCTAGAGAACTTTGTGTAGGGAGAAAAAGGGGCTTTTGAAACCTAGTGTGGGCTAGAAGCGATAAGAATCACTAAGTGGGACTCTTGGTGGATTGTGTGTTGTGCCGTCTCTAGGAAAAGTTGTTGTTCATCCTTTGTGGATTTAAAGGAGGTGCTCATCTCTTGTATGACTCAAGAGAGGTGTTTTCTAATCTTTATCTTTATATTTGTAATATGTTTGAATTGTGATTATAGTGATAACATTAATCCTCTTTTAGAGTGATTAGCAGCTGGACGTAGGGTCTTTTGATCCGAACCAGTATAAAATACTTGTGTAATCTTATTATTCTTTCTCTCTTTACTTTACAAGTATTTTAATTGGTGAAATTTGGGATAAATTTTAAAAACCCTAAGTTTTATTCTAAACCAATTCACCCCCCCTCTTGGTTTTGTCCACAACCGCAAACATTCTGCTGCGCGATACCAACAATCTGGTCTGAGTCCTCTTTTGCAAGACTCGTCCTCAGGATGCTCCTTTGATGAGGTAGCCGACCCTGTGGTTGATGAGTATAGACCCTCATCTGGTTTGAGTCCTCTTTTGCAAGACTCACCCTCAGGATGCTCCTTTGATGAGGTAGCCGACCTTGTGGTTGATGAGTACAAACCCCCATCTGGTTTGAGTCCTTTTTTGCAAGACTTGGACTGAACTATTGTGATAGCGACTTACTAATCTTGGTCACGTGTTGACTCCATGGGGACTAGCTCTACTTGAAGATGTTTTTGTTTTTAATTTTTTGGTGTATTCATTAGGTGTGCCAGGGATTCTTTGATTCTTGGCTTTTTCAATAGCCATCCAACTTTGTTGATTGCTGGGGATTCTTGATTCTTTTTGGATTTTCCCAATAGACATCCAGCTTATTGATCGCTATGGATTTTTTATGCTTTTTGGGTTTTTCCAATAGACATCCAGCTAGTTGATTGCCGGGGATTCTTTGATTTTGGGCTTTTTCCATAACCATCCAACTTGTTAATTGCTGGGAATTTTTGGTAATTGGGCTTTTCTAATAGCCATCCAACTTGTTGATTGTTGGGGATTTTTTATTTTTGGGCTTTTCGATAGCCATCCAACTTGTTGATCACTAGGGATTCTTTGATTTTTGGGCTTTTCCATAGCCATCCAGCTTGTTGATTGCTGGGGATTCTTTAATTTTTGGGCTTTTTCCATAGCCATCCAGCTTGTTGATCGCTGGGGATTTTTTATAATTGCCTCTGAGGTAGGTAGGAATCCGCTGGGGATTTGTTAATTCTGATGATGCCTCTGAGTAGGCGGACACTTCATTTGGAGGTGAAGACTTTTGGTTGCTCTGCTTTGCCTCTAAATAAGTTGATATTCCACTTGGGGATGCTGGCTCTTTGCTCGCCAGGTCTTGCCTATGCATAGGAAAACGACTCTTTGAGGATGTGAGTCTGAAGATTGCCTTTGTAGTAGGCTCACTGGGGATATATATTTTCTCTTTGGTGATCCACCAGGGAATTAGTTGTCTTTCTGGGGATCTGATTTTTTGATTGCCCTCTGGGGGATAGAGTTCTTGGCTTTTTTATTGATGTTGGTGAGAGTTGGCTTTGTGAAACTCTTATTCCGCTAAGGGAATAGAATTTTCGATTCCTTAGTTTGGTTTATTCCTTTTTTATGTGACCCACTTGGGGATTTATTATCCTTTCTTTATCATGGCCTTTTTTCTTTTTGGGTATCCGTTGGGGATGAAGGATTTTCTGTTCTTCTTCTTGCCGAGTCCTTGAGAGCATGAAGGTTTGACTCCTTTGCTGTTTAATGGTGGGCTTTTGTGAAGCGTTTATTCTCCATTGGGGAATGTGGAGGAGATTTGGTTGAGTATGTTTGATGACTCATGTGGTGGCGATGCTGAGCCTTAGGGTAATATTTTTTTTTATTTTGCCTCTAGAGTAGGCAAAGATCCTTTTGGGGATGACTGAGCCTTTCTGTTGGCTTTTCTTTGTGGATGGTTGTGCCCTCTTTATTGGGTAGAAGGATGACAACTTTGGACGGCTGGAGCTTTGGGCTCTGGAAGCTCTTATTTTGTCTTGAGTCGCTTGATTAATGATGACAACTTGATTTTTTGCTTGTATGCATGATTCTTATTTTTTGCTTATTTGCTTAAAATGATTTTTATTTATTATTTTTTTTTTATTTTAACAAAGTCGTTTTGTGTGACTACTTGTGTGTGGATGCCCTAAATGCAATCTATTCATTTATTTGATGCATCTAGAAAAGTGACCGACATTCTCCTGTTAGGTATTCATGATTATGCTAATGAGCTCCTCTTTTATTCATTTTTGGGTTTAGCCCTGATTTTTGCCTAGACTGCACTTTTGGGGTTTTCGATATAGTGGGCTGACTTAATTTTTGTCTAGTATATCTTAGCGAACATTTTTCCTTTTTTTTTAGTGCCTTATCTTTTGCCTAGACCGCCCTTTTGGGGTTTTTGATCTAGCGGACTGCCCTAATTTTTGCCTAAGAATCTACTAACAGGCATTATTCTTTTTTTTTTCATTTTTTCTTTTTTAATGCTTCCTTATTTTAGATGCATGATTTGATCTTGACAAAATGACTTTGCATATTTATGATTTATCAATATAGAGGCATTTCCATAGTTTGGTCAAGAGAAAAGAAATGAAAGAGAATTTTATTGATATGCATGAGCAAAAGGTTTATTAATTTTACAAATGGATTACAAAGAGATTTTAGAAGAATGGCTGATCGAGGTTGACTACACTGTATGGGCTTCAACAATCATGTCTATGATATCTACCCCCCTGGTTCTCCTAGTTGCTTTAGTCGAGATGCTCGAGCCTAGAGTGAAGACTATGCAGGCTGCTTGCTTCTAGAAGGATGTTACCTTATCCGCCTTTTGGTTTTCAACTAGGGTAACCATTGCTCTTAGGATTTTTTTTTTGAAACCTCTAATTTTTCCTAGGATGTATCCTAGAGAGGAATGTGGACCCTAACTTTTTCCCAAGATGCCCTTTACGGGTTTTCATTCTGGCGAGTCTTGAGCAATGTCTTCAAGCATAATACTTCTTAACCGCATCAAAATTGATCGGGTGTCGAAGTTCCTCTTTATGCATGTCGGTGAGGTTAAGATCTCCTCCCGAAAAAGCACACTTAGCCACGAAGGACCTTTCATAATTTGCCGGCCATTTTCCAACTTTGTCCTTTTGGGCCGGAAGCAATTTCTTTACCATTAAATCCCCCTCATGGTAAATATGGGGGTTGACCTTTTTGTCGTAAGCCCTTTTGATCTTCTTTTGATAGGCTTGTCCACGACATATGGCGTCTAACCATTTTTCTTTCCATTATGTTCAACTGGTCATATTGACTTTGGACTCATTCAGCTTCTGTCAGTTTTGCTTCCATAATAACTCGCAGGAAAGGTATTTTGACTTCTATTGGAAGTACGACCTTCATGTCATATACAAGGGAGAATGGATTAGCTCCTGTGGAGGTCCGTATGGAAGATTGATAATCATCAAGGGCAAAGGGCAACATTTCACGCCAATCCTTGTAGGTTTTGACCATCTTTTGGATGATCTTCTTGATGTTCTTATTGGCTGCCTCTACTGAACCTTTCATTTTAGGTCGGTAGGGAGAGGACTTATGATGTTGAATTCTGACGTATTGGCATGTCATGGTAGGACCATGCGAATGCATCCACATACTCCCTTAATAGTTGTACCAAAGCTTCCCAACGTTATCATTGATTTGGGTATCAATATTCATTTCCTTTTTATTGTTTCTTTGCCCCCTGTTAAGGTTCCAACATAAAACCAATTGACAATATGTGGAGTAGCCTAACATGTATTTAAACCATACCAAATTATATGAGGTAGGCGATGTGGCACTTTCAACACACCCCCTCCAACGAAGCCTGCCGGACCAGGCAAAGGGTACTTTTGACCCAACTAAAGGACAACTTTTTGGCCCATTACAATAACCGAAAAGATGTTAGGCTTTGGCTTTGATACCATGTTAAGGTTCCAACATAAAACCAATTGGCAATATGTGGAGTAGCCTAACATGTATTTAAACCATACCAAATGATATGAGGTAGGCGATGTGGGACTTTCAACACCCCCAAATCGATGGCCTTGATTTCTTCTTGGTAGGGTTGTATAGGTCGAGCTTTCATTTCTAGCAACCTTTTGCATATCCGGGGAGACGGTCCCCTACTCACTGTCGGACTCGATCCATTCGCCTTCGGCTTTCGGATCCCACAGAGAGTCATCAATCACAAACATGATTGTGTTTTAAGGTTCTGTTTGGGTTTAAATTTTATTATCTATTATTTTGAAAGAATAATGAGAGGGAAAAGAATGGAAAAGAATGTGAATGTTATGAAAATGCCTAATTGTATTGATAAAAACGAAATATGTACAAAAACCCTTTTAATCAAAGATCTCGTGGCCACGAGCAGGGACCGCAAGAGATATACGGGAAGCTTAAAGTCATATGACAACTAACATAAGGAGCCCTAAACAGTTGGTCTTATCTTATGCAACCCCACTATTCCGGTCGCAAAAGAGGCTTGGCGTCGACATTAGGAGTGAGAGCATCGAAAGCGATCCACCCGGCATCCAACAATTCTTGAACCTTATACTTCAAGGCCAAGCAATTTTCCACATAATGCCCAGAAGCGCCCGAGTGGTAGTCACATTTTTTGTTAGGCTTGTAGTACTCGGGGTAGGGTGGATCCATCCTTTTCGGAGGAACATGTACTAGGAGCTTATCTTCTACCAACTTTGGCAGCAGACTCCCGTAGGAGGTTGGAAGGGGAGTAAATTTCCTCTCTTGTTTGCATGGTTGCCTAGCCGGCCGCGAAGAGGAAGAAGGAGTAGTAAGGTTGATGGCATTCACACTTCCCTCCTTCTTGCCAAAAAACTTTTTGAATGATGTATTGGGTGAGGAAGGCTGCGCAATCCTCCCACTCTTTAGTCCTTTCTCCACTTTTTCACCGATATGGTCATTGTGGGGGCCTCTCATTGTGGAGATGTTGGTGGCACATTAGTCCCATTAAATGCACCATCTACTCCTTCACGGAATTAAGCTCAGCAGTGAGATTGTGTTTTTGTTCCTCTGATTGCTCTGTTAACCGCACCATTTGCTCTTTCATGGCTTTAAGCTCAGTGGTGAGCTCACAGTTTTGCTCTTCCAATTGCTCCATCCTCTTGGATTTTTGTGCGCAGGTCAGGACAGGAAGAAGACCAACCACTTTCTAGAATGCAATATGAATTAAGGTTTTTATTTGACATGAATGATTAGTGTGGGATGGATATACCTTAAGACAATGGCTTTGGTATCCTTGGTGTAATGGTTCCTTCCCCATCATGAATTGACAAGTATAACGGAGGTTACCACACACCTTAGTACACTTGTCCCTTCCTTGTCATAGTTTGACTAGTATGATGAAGGCTGCAAACGCACTTGGGTCTCTTTTGCCTTTGTCTTAAGGATATCTAGTGACCCATAAAATGAATGTGTTTATGCATGAGAGACTTTATTAGGATGATTCTTATGCATTTATTTTCTCTCTTATTTTTACCACTCCTGAAATAATGAGGGTATTAATGATTTGACTTTGTCAAAATCGTTTTATCAAATTTTGTTATTACTGTTTTTTTAATAACCCCTTATCTCTTCTGTTAGTCAACATGCCTACTTAGCTTTCAAAGAACGTGAAACCAGGTTAGCTTAAATGAAGATTGTTCGAGATAAAGTCAGTTATGAATGATTTGACTTTGTCAAAATCATTCTATTATATTTTGTTATTATTGTTTGTTTTTATAACCCCTTATTATCTCTTCTGTTTGTCAACGTGGCTACTTAGCTTTCAAAGAACTTGAAACCAGACTAGCTTAAATGAAGACTGTCCAAGATAAAGTCAGTTATGGTAAGAAAAGTTCAAAATAAGATTTTGAGATGTTGGATCTGGTAGAGCAGGTCAGACATTTATTATTATTTTTATATTTTAGTAATTTTTATTTATTTTGGCTATTGTATGATTATGCTATGCTAATGGAACAAATAAAAATGGAACAACCATATGCTTAAACAATTCACTCATCCACGAACAGAGCGACGATGTTTAATCATGAGGTAGGGCCATCCTACAGAAAAGTGCATTGACAAGGTAGGTTCTAACTATTCTCACCAAGGCCAAGTCCCCAAGGTGCCCCCATTATAAGGTCCCCACGGTCTCTCAACCCTCAAACCTTGCATGACTCAAGGTCGTGTCAACGTCCTACAGACTAAGAGAGGAGGGTTATCACCTTGAGTGGTGATTTCCAACAACGACCTACTGGCACTAAGGCCATTACCACGGTCGACCGTACATGCCACCCACTCCCTAAGATTTATCGCTCATGTCCCCAGGTATAGAGGGACTGTTGTGTGCAAAGGTTGTATACAATTTTTATTTCAAACAATTGCAGAAAATAAACATATAACAGTTATTAAATCCATACAAATAAAACATGTTATACAGACAAAGAATACAAACATACAACAGTTTTAACCTTAAATATTGAAAAATGATAAAAAAAGAAGGCGTTGATTTAAGAAAACTAACTTTGATTTTTATAACCAGAGTTGGGTAAGGGAGTTAGTGACGCATGGGGAAGGTGTTAACACCCCACAACGCCCCTTTCGAGTTTCCTATGATGGATTAACTCAAAAACAAAGATATAGAAATTATGTTTTACCCTATTCATTTATTTGCAGTATTTATTTAAATATCTACATGACCCTAATTTTTAATGCACACAAAGGAAAGCGATAAAAGAGAAGGAATTGAAAAGAACCTCTGAAGTGAGCTTTTAATAAATCTTGAAACTTGAGGACGCTTTTTGGCAGTCCCCTCCCACTACAAGAGCACTCCTCCCTTGAACAATAAAATTACTAAACTGTCGAGAGCCAGATGTCTCAAAAGGAGACTTCCTTAACTGATTTTTCCCAAATGGACTATCGGAAAGACTACTTAGACCTCTGGAACAATGCAAAAATTGTCCAGAAGTGTCTCAAAGTATGAGAGAGTGTGGAAGAGTGTGTGAAATGGTGAGAATCAGAGTCATTTTTATAGGTCGGGACGACCGTCTGGGAATTTGGGATGGTCGTTCCAAACTTCCTAAGGGGATGGGATGACCTTCTGGAATTTGGGACGATCGTCCAAGACCACTAAGGAAGATGGGACAACCATCCAAAATTTGGGACGGTTGTACCGGCTTCTATGACAAAATTTTATTTTCTATTTTCTAAGGACATCCTCCTTTTCTTAAATGGAGCCTAGATAGCACTACTAGGGGCCCAATGAAGCCTTGTCCATCTTCAAAATAGAGGATTTCTGATCTTGTTGTATGATCGGGCAAAATTTGGGGTCTACAAGGCATTACTTTAGATTTAGATTGTAAACAAGCTATGCATCTACCTTTGGACATCCACTCTCATGTGATCGCAATAAAATTTATTCTTTAGAAAACTTAGAGTTTTATCAACTCCAAAATGGACCATGAGACCTCCCTCATAACTTTCTCTGACAAGAAGCTTTCGGATGGATCCTCGAGGAATACATAATTTTTCGATTTTGTATAGGTATCCCTCAGTAACATAGAATCCATCAGAAGGCTTCTTGAGACATTTAGCATAAATGGATGAAAGATGAATGTCATGCTCATACAACTCCTTTATGTTATCAAACCTTAAGATGTGAGAGCCCAAGGAGATGAGTAATGTATGTCTTTGAGACAAACCATCAGCAACAACATTACTCTTCCCCTGTTTGTATTTAATGACATAAGGAAATTGTTCTAAATATTCCATCCACTTAACATGCCTTTTATTTAATTTCCTTGCCCTCGGAGATACTTTAATTACTTATGATCGGGGTGAATAACAAATTCTTTTATCACTAAGTAGTGCTCCCAAGTTTTGAGGGCTCGGATTATAGCATAAAGCTCTTTGTCATAGGTGGGATAGTTCAAGGTGGCTCCGTGAAATTTTTCACTGAAATAAGCTATGGGTTGCCCACCTTGAAGTAACACAACACCTATGCCAACTCCCGATGCATCACATTCTAGCTCAAAGGTTTGAGAAAAGTTTGGTAGATCTAGAACAGGTGATGTGATCATAGATGGGGCACAAAAAGAAGAAAATAGAAGGGTAACACGAAGCATGAACAAGACTATCTCCTTGCTTCTTTACTCCTCCTAAAAAGAGTAGTATAGGATTTTAGGCTTGTATTCTCAGCCCATTTACATGTTCTAGCTTATTTTAGTTAACCTTAGATTAGTTTTTGTTGTTTTGGTGTTTTTTGGGCTTATAAATACTTAGGAGAATAAGTAGTGGGGAGATGTGGGACTTCTCCCTTGGTTGCCCCAAAGTCCCACAATTCCTAGCTCATGCCCACTAATTGTGCTCCCAAGCCTATAAATAAAGTTCCTACTCCTCTTGTATGCTCACACTTGAAATTGAATAAGAGTTAGTTTTTGCATTTTTGCAAACTCTTGAGATAGAGATTATCTCTTAGTTGAAATTTTGTGATCTTATCTTGTCATGAAGCAAGTGGCAATCACCATCTTTCACTTATCTGGGAGCTTCTTGCAAGTGGCGTGAACACCTTCCATAAGTTTCCTTTTTCTCTTCTCTTCCATTTTATCAATTTCTTCCTTTAATTTCATAATTGCTTAACTTCCTCTTTATGTTTCCACTTCTCTCTTTTTAATTTCTCTAATTAAATTGCATGTTTCCATATCAACAGGTGCATTAGTTAAATTATCTTTAAGTTTCTTAAAGGATGTTTCTTGTTTTTCACCCCAATGGAAAGGAACATCCTTTTTAATGAATTCGTAGGAGCATTTATGGTAGAAAAGTCCTTAACAAATCTTCTATAGAAACTAGCTAGCCCATGAAAACTTTGAACTTCTCCTACATTTTTAGGGGTGGGTCAATCCTGGATAGCCTTTATTTTCTTAGGGTCAACATGGACACCATCTTTGCGAACTAGGAAACCTAAGAATTCACATTTTCTTGGCAGAAGGTACATTTTTCCATGTTAGCAAAGAGATGATGTTCCCTTAGTATAATTAAGACTAGTCTAAGATGGCCTATGTGCTCACCTAGACTTCTACTATAGATTAAAATGTCATCAAAATAAACAACAATAAACCTTCGTATGCAATCCTTAAGGACATGGTTCATTAATCTCATGAAGGTGTTAGGGGCATTGGTCAAGCCAAAAGGCATGACTAACCACTCGTATAGTCCAAATTTGGTCTTAAAAGCGGTTTTCCATTCATCTCCCTCTTTAATTCGTATTTGGTGATATCCTCTTATGAGATCAATTTTGGAAAATATGTTAGCCCCATGCAATTCATCCAACATATCCTCTAGCCTAGGTATGGGATGTCTATATTTTACAGTGATGTTGATAACCCTATAATCTACACACATTCTTAGAGACTAACAACACCGGGACAACACAAGGACTAAGGCTCTTTTGTACCCAGTCCTTCTTCAGTAAGTCACTAACTTGATTTTCTATCTCTTGAGTTTCTTGGGGGTTTGCTCTGTAGGCAGGCTTGTCCCAGGCACTAAATCTATCTGATGTTCTATTCCTCTAAAAGGTGGCAGCCCTTGGGGCACTTCTTTGGGAAATAGATAATCAAATTCTTTTAAAAGCTTTTGTACCCCTTGTGGTACAGAATCAAGTTCTTAACTTCTGGTAGTAAGTGTCTCCTTGCATTGGAGAAGGAAAAGAGATTGTTCATTCAGAAGATTTTTATTTATTTTATTTTCAAAAATGTTTTTGTGAACAACTAATTCGAAGAGATACCAACTTCCAATCCATTTTTCTTTTCCTGTCCTATTTTGGTAGAACCCTTTATTTTCTTATCACTCTCTCTTTTATTCCTTTTCTCTCTTCATCAACTTTTTTTTTTCTTTTTATTTGATCCTCTCTTACATGTTGAGGTGTAAGAGGACACAATATTATATTATGTCCCTTGTGAATAAAACTTATTTTATTAGTAAGACCATCATGGGGAGTTTTTTTATCAAATTGGCATCACCTTCCAAGTAAAATATGTCCAGCCTCCATAGGAACTATGTCAAATAAAATTTCATCTTTATATTTCCCTATGGAGATTGAAATATTTACTTGTTTATCAACTACTATTCCTCTATCATCTTTTATCCACTGAAGTTTATAAGGTTTTGGATGGGGAACAACAGTTAAGGCTAATTTTTCTACAACCCTTGAACTACAACAATTACAACAAGAGCCACTATCCATAATTAAAAAGCAGGTGTTTTAAAAACTATACATCTGGTGTGCAATAGGTTCTCTGATGGAAATATTCTCCCTCCTCCCACTATGGATGATGCCAAAAGCCTCACACCTTGAGAACCCAAGGTGAACCAAAATTCATTTCCAAGTTTCTAAAGAAACTTGACACTAACTCCTCCAAGGAACGTTCCTTATTAGGAGAATAGGAGAAAGAAATCTCCAAAGACACTTGAAAAATCAATTCGGGGTACAAGAAAAATATACAAGTTTCACACACAAGTTTTGACTTCATTTCAATGTGATTCAAAAAGCTACACAAGGGGTCATATATATAGTTGTTCCCCTCTCATTCACTCACTCACTTAAGGAATGTGGGACCACCTAGACCACTTTTAATTACATTTATGATTTTATATACCAAAAAACTCTCAAATGTTGCAACCAAGAGTTGAACCTTGGACCTCCTTGAGTGTTTGGAGTGCTTTGGCCGAATTTGAGAAGCTAAATGATGTAGTCCCTTTTGTTTACAGCCAAGACTTGAAGCTTAAGTGCAGCCCATTCAAGTTTGTGCCTTATTTGAAGCCTAGTGTGTTGAAGCCCAATGTAGTGAGACCCAATGTGTTATAGCCTCTAATCTAGGTATTTATTAAAAGTGAGAGATCTAATCTAGGTATAATACAAGGACTGAGACTCTCCTTGATCCCAACCCTTCTTCAGCAAGTCACTTACTTGATTTTCTATCTCAAGGGGTTCATTCAATGTTCTATTCCCCAAAAGTGGAAGTTCATAAGGTACTTCCTTGGGAAATAGATCATTATTCTCAAAATTATGTTATACCCCATGTGGTAGAAAATTAAGTTTGTGACTTGTGGCAGCAAGTGTCCTTTTTATGAGAGAAATAAAAGAAGTTGTTTAAACCTTGGAGGAGAATTTTATTTTGAAAAGATTTTGTTAAACAACTCTTTTGGAGGAACACAAAACCCCCAAACCCTATTCCTTCTCAATTCAATTTTTTATTTAAAAGATAATGTTTTTGTTTTGACTTTTTTTTTCTCTCTTATAATTTTATTTTTTGAGTTTTATTTGATCCTCCCTGAGGTGTGAGAGGACACAATTATTTTTCTATTGTTGTGAAGGAAACTTATCTTGTTGGTGTGACCATCATGGATAGTTTTTCTATCATGTTACCATAACTACCAAGTAGGATATGCCCAACATCCATAGGAACTACATCACACAAAATATTTTCTTTGTAAGTTCCTATAAATATTAGTATATCTACTTGTTTATTAACTACTATACAACCATCTTCATTGAGCCATTGAAGTTTGTAAGGTTTTGGATGGGGCGTAGTAGTTAAGCCTAGTTTTTCCACCAACCTAGAACTACAACAATTACAACAAGAACCATTATCCACAATTAAAGAACAAGTGCTTTTCAAAACTTCACATCTTGTGTGGAATAGGTTTTCCTGTTGGGATTGTTCCAGCTCATGAGGTTGGCTTCCAAGAAACCTTCTCACTACAAGTAATTCTCCTTCACAAGGGAGAATTTCTTCCTCGGAGTTTAAAACTTCCTCTTCACTTGGTGAAGAGTGAGTTTCATCCTCACTTACGATCTCTTGGTCTTTTAAAAGCATAACTTTTTTATTGGGACAATCAGAAGCATAATGCCCTATTCCAAGACATCGAAAGCATTGAATGTATCTAGTTCTAACCCCTTTCGAAGGTTCTTTATTTTTATATTTTCTTTTTCTTTTTCTCTTTCTCTTTCTCTTTATTTTTCTTTTTCTTTATCCCTTCGTGACCCTTCATCCCTAGATGTGGAGGGGTAACCCTCCCTCTTAAAATCTTCCTTAAGAATAGACGTGTTAAGGTAGTCTTTCCTATGAGAATATTTTCTTTTTAGTTGTTGTTATACCCTTACACAAAGTTGAACTAGTTTGTTTAAGTCATTATAAGGTAATAGCTCAAATTTATCCCTAATCTCTAGGTTAAGGCCACTCTGGAACCTAGCAATTGTAATTCATGGTTCTTCCCTTATCCCAACCCTCATCATTAATAACTCCATTTTTTCCTGTATTCCTCTACGGTCATATTTTTCTGTTAGAGTCGTTAGAGCTTATCCATCAACTCCCTATCATAATAAGAGGGCATGTGTCTGTTCCTAAGGGCACTCTGGAGTTCATTCTAATACCTAACTTGGGGTTCATTGTGAATTTTCCGCTCTCATACTAGGGAAGTCCACCAATACATTGCGTGCCCTTGAAAACTAAGGGTTGCCATGGATACCCTTCTTTCTTCATTGACTTTGTGGCACTCGAATAATTGTTCTACCTTCATCTCCCAGTCAAGGTATTCTTTTACATTATCTTTTCCATAAAATGGAGGAAGGTCTACCTTAGGTTCTCTTGGATGATCCACTCTAGTCCTATGTCTCCTAGGGGGGGAGTGTTGATAGTAATCATCATTGTAATGACTACTATAAACCATGTGTGGTGAGTGGGGTTCTTCATGGTGTTCTAATCTTCTCCTAGAACCCCCCCACTTATATTTTTAGTTTTGTGTTTATCATCTAAGAGTTAGGAAAACATAGCCCTTATTTCCTCATCTCTTTTTTTAATTTTCTCTTCTAAAATGCTAAGCTTGTCCTTAACAAAAGAGTGTTTCCTAGATCTATCGTAGCTCCTACCCACACTAGAATGAATTGAAGGTGCATGAAAATGGTCACTCATTTTTTATCAAGAAAGATTTACACAATGATTTGAAAAATTGTTTTTCACAAAAAAATGAAGTGATAAAGGTTTTCGCAAAAGAATTTTTTTAAGTGTATGTGTGACAGTCCCTTAAGACCAAAGGAAGGTTAACTAGTCGTTAAATACTCACCTAGATTTTCTCACGTAAAAATTAAATTCTACTTTTAAAAATTTACATAAAGTAAACTAGATGGAAACCTATGGTGAAAGTCCAAGTGACACTTAATGAGCCTTTTGGAACACTTCCACAAGACTAATTCATGAAATTATTATAATGTTCAAAGTAGGAGATGAGATTGTACCAAGGACATTTTCCCAAGACACCCACAAAAGAAAAATTCACAACAAGAATTATAAAAAACAACAAATCCATGTCAAAATTTCAACAAAGATTTTAGCATGAAATTTTTTTAGTAATGCTTTTTGTGACGAAAATTTTGCTGCAAGGCTTGTTTTGTGACGGAAATTGGTGAATTTTTCTGCCACTACTTTAGGATGCCTCACTTGGTCAAGTGTTTCGCTCTTGCACTGCAATTCTTGCTTCCCAAGCTTTCTTGAAGAACATCTTTTCCTTTCTTCTTAATAACACCTAAGATGCTACCTTGAAGAAAAAGTGAGTTTCCAAGAAACAAGGAAAAGTAAAATGGTTATCTTCTTTCTTTGAGTGCTCAAGATGAAAGAATAAAAAATACAAGAAAAGGTCAAATAAGAATTGGACATAATCAAGTGATTAGAATTATTATTTGACAAACTTCAGAAATTCAAAAAAGGACAAGCAAGAAAATTTGGCAAATGTTAAAAGAAGACACTTAAAAGAAGCCTAAGAATGGATCTAGAATGGATTACAAAACAAAAGACTAAAGTTGAATCACTTTGCAGGCCCAATTTAATTTTGACTGATTCATACACCCCTATCCATCTCTTTATACATGCAATTTTTTCAATTAAACTATTATTTTAAGGAGTGTGGGGCTTATTTAAGAGTTGCAATCTTACTTTCAAACTTTATTTTTACTAAGTCTCAACTTTTCTCTTTTAATTTCTTTTCTTTTCAACTTCACAATTCAATTGTTTTTGTTCTTTACGAGACTGAAGCCTTTTTCACCAAATCAATTTCAACTTAGTTTTTATGACATTATTTCCATACAACTCCAAACATTATCATAGCATATTAATCCACAATTGATTCAACTTTAAAAAATTAAAAGAAGTTTAGACGAATCTCAGCTTGACAAGAATTTTATGTTTAGAATTTTGCCAATGATCTAATACCAAAAGAATATACTCAATGGTACAAGCCAACATACATGGTTCGGTTCCTAGTATACAAACTTAATTTATTATTTTTCTCAACAACAATTTCTATTTTCTAACATATGTGGGACAACATCTATGGAATTATGAATATTTAATGACTAAACATGACTATCTAAGACAACATGGAAAATTATAAAATTGAAAGCTAATTAATAAAATTCTATGGCTAGTATACAACATATTTAAGAATTCCTAAACAATTGATTCAAGAAAGGAACAAAGTAATGAATCAATTAAAAAGACTTTATGACCGATGACATGATTCAATTAAAAGGACTCAAAAAATGACATACAAGACGGATATTCAAAGACAAGAAAGAAGGAAAGATGAAGGTACTTATCTGTTGAAGACCTCCATGCCTAGCTCTAATACCAAATTGATGGAAATATTCTCCCTCCTTCCACCATGGATGATGCCGAAAGCCTCACACCTTGAGCACCCAATGTGAACCAAAATTATTTTACAAGTTTTTAAAGAAACTTGGCACTAACTTCTTCAAGGAAGGTTCCTTGTTAGGAGAATAAGAGAAAGAAATCTCTAAAGATACATGAAAAGTCAATTCGGGGTACAAGCAAAATATGCAAGTTCCACACACAAGTTTTGAATTCATTCCAATGTGATTCAGAAAGCTACACAAGGGGTCATATATATAGTTGCTCCCCTCTCATTCACTCACTCACCTAAGGAATGTGGGACTAATTTTTCCTTATACAAGTGATGATGGAAGTTCCTAACTTCAAGTCCCACCTAGACCACTTTTAATTACATTTATGAGTTTATATACCAAAAAAATCTCAAATCTTGCAACCAAGAGTTGAACCTTGGACCTCCTTGAGTGTTTGGAGTGTTTTGGCTAAATTTGATAAGCTAAAATGATATATTCCCTTTTTGTTGCAGCTAAGACTTGAACCTTAAGTGCAACACCTTCAACTTTGGGCTTTATTTGAAGCCTAGTGTGTTGAAGCCCAGTGTGGTGAGACCCAATGTGTTATAGCCCAGATGGTCCTCCATCATTCTCTCTTTGTGATGGTTCTAATTCAACAGGTTGATTCTCCAAGAGTCGCCTTACCTTCAATAAACATGATTACGATTTCTTGGTCTTTAATTAACATGATTTTCTTATTAGGACACTCAGAAGCATAATGCCCTCGACCAAGATATCGAAAACACGAGATATCCTTGGTCCTCTTCTCTTTAGAGAAGTCGGGTTTTGGTTTTTCCTTTTCACATTTTTTATAGTTTTCTTTTTCTTTTTCTATTTTCCTATCAAGTGGGCTTTCAAATTTGGGTTTGGAGGTGGAACCCTCGCTCTTAAGCTCATTCCCAGAGTTAGGGTATTCTCTTTTGTAAAAAATTTTCTTTTTATTTGTTGTTCTACCCTAACGCACAATTCTACTAATTCATTAAGATCTTGGTAGGGTAGTAACTCCACTCAGTCTCATATTTCTAGGTTAAGGGCACTTTGGAACCTAGTAACAGTGATTTGTGGTTCTTCCCTTATCCTAGCCCTCATCATTAATAATTCCATCCTCTGTCTATACTCCTCTATGGTCATATATTTTTGTTGGAGTCGTTGGAGCTTCTCCATCAACTCCCTATCATAGTAAAAGGGTACATGTCTCTTCCTAAGGGCACTTCGTAGTTCATTCCAATACCTAACTTGGGGCTCATTGTGTATTCTCCTATCTCGTACTAGGGAAGTCCACCAATACATAACATGCCCTTGAAAGCTAGGGGTTTCCATGGGCACCCTTCTGTTGAAGCATACACGAATATGGATGTTGAACATACATGGATATGAAGCCTGTAGATTTTGATGATGATTCAAGAACAAAGGACTTAAAGATTTGAAGACTTGTAATATTATGTAATAACTCTGTTTTTATAATTTTGAGTTTGTAATATTAGAGTTCAAGATAGCCAGCACATAGTCTACTCTTTAAAGGTTCTAAAAACTCATTTTTATCAAAAACATACTGGATTAATCGATTTAATGGTAGGATAATCGATTATTACAGAGAGAAAAACCATTTTCAGCATCTGCTCTCTGGAATAATCGATTAAAGCCCTTGTTAATCGATTAGCAGGGCTATTAATCGATTAAATGCTCAGTTAATCGATTAAACTGAGTGGTTTTGGGTTCCAGGTGAATTTGGCTATGGAATAAGCGATTAACACTCAAGATAATCGATTATTTCAGTCAGATATGTGTTTTGAAGTTCAAAATTGGACCAAGTTTCGAAAACTCTATTCCCAATTCATCTGTTTTTGAAAAACCCCAATTCCCAAACCCTAATCTCTCTACTTAAGGTTCTCTGCAAATAGAACAACCTTTTTCAAACAAAAGTTGAGAGCTGTGACTACCAGAGAACTGTTTATTGGAGAAAAAAGGGACTTTTGGAACCCAGTGTGGGATAGAAGCGATAAGAATCACTAAGTGGGTTTTCTTGGTGGATTGTGTGTTGTGTCGTCTCTAGGGAAAGTTGTTCTTTATCCTTTGTGGGATTCAAAGGAGGTGTTAATCTCTTGTGTGACTCAAGAGAGGTGTATTCTTTACCTTATCTTCTTATTTGTAATATGATTGTATAATTGTGATTATAGTGACAACGTTAATCCTCTGTTTGAGTGATTAGCAACTGGGCGTAGGGTATTTTGATCTAAACCAGTATAGATCATCTGTGTAATACTTTATCCTTGCTCTATTTACTTTACACAGTATTTTTAATCGGTGAAATTTAGAGAAATTTTTAAAACCCTAGTTTTTGTTAAGAAACCAATTCACCCCCCCCCCCCACTTGGTTTTTGTCCGGAAATGCAAACATTTCGTTGCACGATTCTAACAAGTGGTATCAGAGCTTGCTTTGATAGTCATTCAATTTTTTGAAAATGGCCGGACAAAATCAAACGTTTACCGAGGGTGCTTCTATCAATAGACCCTCCCTTTTGGCGGGTCAAAATTATCCTTTCTGGAAAGTTAGAATGCAAATATTTTTAGAGACTGTTGATAGAGGTGTTTGGGACGCAATTTTAAACGGTCCCTTTATTCCTAAAATTTCTGAAAACGGAGGAGAAGTATCAAAATCATTTTCTAGATGGACGGCTGAAGAAAATAGGAAAGCCTAATATGATGTTAGGGCTAGAAATATAATTTCATCTGCTTTAACCCTTGATGAGTTTTACAGGATCTCTGTTTGTAAAAGTGCTCAAGAGATGTGGGAAATGTTAAGAGTGACCACGAAGGTATCGATGACGTTAAGAGAGCACAAAAAAATTCATTAATCCAAGAATATGAGATGTTCCGGATGCAACAAGGAGAAACAATCTTTGACGTTCAAAAGCGTTTCACGGACATAGTGAATCACGGAGTCACAAAATCTAGCAACAATGGCAACCTAAGGTGACGGCCATCACGGAGTCACAAAATCTAGCAGCAATGTCTATGGCGGCACTCTTTGGTAAGTTGAGAGAGCACGAACTTCAACTCGGAAGGCTAAATGATGAAGAAGGTCAACACCAAAAGAGGAATTTAGCCTTCAAAACCGAAATTTCCAAGAGTAAGAACAAGAAGGTAGAAGAAGACTTAGAAAATGAAGAAGAAGAACAATTGAGTCTTATGATAAAGAAATTTACCAAATTCATGAAAGTCAAAGGGAAGCAACCCTTCAAAGGTAAGGGAAAGGTAAGAGAAAGTACTTCTTTAAATATCAAATGTTATGGTTGTGGTGAAACAGGACATGTAAAAACCGAATGTCCAAACAAGAAGAATGAAGATAACAAAGGCAAGAAATTCTTCAAGAAGAAAGCTTACATCGCTTGGGACAATAGTGATTCGAGTTCGGAGTCAAGTGATTCAGAAATACAAGCTAACATTTGCTTGATGGCAAAAGACAATATATCTTCCGACTTTGAGGTTAGTGATTCCAACTCTTCCTCAAGTGATGATGAAAATAACTTTGATGAATTACAAAATGCATATGAAGAATTGTTTAATGCTTTTAAGGACTTGAAAAATGAATATAAATCTGTGAAAAAGAGTTTGAATAAATCCGAAAAAGAGGTGGAGTCCTTAAAAACGAAAATTGTATGTTTAGAAGAAAAAGATAATAAGAATATAGCATGTGGATCATGTAAAGAGTATGAATATGATATTGATATACTTAACCATTTGCTTGATAAAGCTGAGAAGGAAATAAGTGATAATTATAAGGATAAATTTGCTATTGCTCAAAATAGAGAAAACCATCATGTTCCTTTGAAAAAGCCTAAAATTAAAAATAGAAAAGTATGGGTTGAAAAAGGAACTAAAACTTCAATAGTTAGAAATGTATCATATTCAAAAACTACATCTAAAGCATGCTTTTATTGTATGAAACATGGTAATACCTGAAATAGATGTAAAATTAAGCATTTTGGTGTTCCTAAAGGAAAATATGTTTGGGTTCCTATAGTGAAATGATTTGTTTGTCTCTAACCCCAAGGACCCAAAAGTTATGGGGACCTAAGTTTACTATGTTCTTGTTTTGTAGGAAACTTCCAAATCCAAGAAGTGTATGTGGTATCTTGATAGTGGATGCTCAAAAGATATGACCGGAGACAAAACGAAATTTGTAAGTTTCAAAGCTAAAGAACAAGGATATGTAACCTATGGGGACAACAATAAAGGAAAGATACTTGGAATTGGAAATATAGGTGGTGCAAACACTTTGGAGATAAAGGATGTGCTTCTTGTTGATGGGCTAAAGCATAATCTCCTAAGTATAAGTCAACAAATTAATATCAAAGGACTTAGTTGTTGGTTTGCCTAAGTTAAAATTTGAAAAAGATAGATTATGTGATGCATGTCAAAAAGGTAAACAAGTAAAATCATCCTTTAAATCGAAAAATGTTATTTCCACATCAAAACCTTTAGAACTTTTATACTTAGATTTATTTGGTCCTTCTAGGATAAAAAAGTTTTGGTGGAAATTATTATGCTCTTGTAATTGTTGATGATTTTTCTAGATATACTTGGACATTTTTCTTAACTTTAAAAAGTGAAGCTTTTAAGGTCTTTAGGAAGTTTGCAAAGAAAATTCAAAATGAGAAAGACTTAAGAATTAAGGTGTTAAGAAGTGACCATGGTGGAGAGTTTCAAAATGAGTGGTTTGAAAATTATTGTGAGGAAAATGGAATTTTGCATAATTTTTCTGCACCTAGGACTCCCCAACAAAATGGTGTAGTAGAAAGGAAAAATAGGTCACTAGAGGAACTTGCTAGAACAATGCTAAATGAATCAAATGTTCCTAAATATTTCTGGGCTGATGCTGTAAGTACTGCATGTTATGTGTTAAATAGGATGCTTATTAGGCCAATTATAAAATCAACTCCTTTTGAACTATTAAATGGTAGAAAGTCTAATGTTACTCATTTGAAAATATTTGGATGTAAATGCTTTGTGTTAAATAATGGAAAAGATAACTTAGGAAAATTTGACTCAAAAGCCGATGAGGGCATTTTCTTAGGTTATTCACTAACTAGCAAAGCATATAGAGTGTTTAGTAGAAGAACTTTAAATGTTGAAGAATATATACATGTCACTTTTGATGAAATTGTAGACCTTGAGGAAAATCCTCTTAATTCAAATAAAGAACTTGCAGTGTGATGATGATTACATAAGAGAGGCTCTAGAAGAAATGTACTTGAATGAGAATGAGCCTTCTCAACCAATTGAATTAGCAAAAGAATGACAATCACCAAGAGGACTTTCAATGGACAATATTATTGGTGATATCTCAAAAGGGGTAAGAACTAGAAATATGACTAATTTCTGTATGTCTATAGCTTTTGTTTCACAGATAGAACCCAAAGGTGTTGAAGAAGTGCTTAAAGATGACCAATGGTGCATAGCAATGCAAGAATAACTTAATCAATTTGAAAGGAATCAAGTCTGGGAATTAATCCCAAGAGAAGAATCACATCAAGTAATTGGAACAAAATGGGTATTTAGAAACAAACTTGATAAAGATGGAAATATAACAAAGAATAAAGCCCGACTTGTTGCCAAAGGTTACTGTCAAGAGGAAGGTATTGATTATGATGAAACTTATGCTCATGTTGCCAGGTTAGAGGCTATACGCCAACTTCTTGCTTATGCCTCATTGAGGAAATTTAAATTATATCAAATGGATGTTAAAAGTGCATTCTTAAATGGGTTTATCGAAGAAGAAGTTTATGTGGAACAACCCCCTAGATTTGAAGATTTTAAATATCCCAATCATATTTTTAAATTGAAGAAAGCTTTATATGGTTTGAAACAAGCTCCTAGGTCTTAGTATGAAAGATTAAGTAGTTTTCTAACTTCAAATGATTTTTCTAGAGGAAAAATTGATTCTACTTTGTTTATTAAGAAAGTAAAAGAACATATCTTATTAGTTCAAGTATATGTTGATGATATCATTTTTGGATCAACTGATAATTCCTTGTGTGTAGAATTTGCTAAGATAATGCAGGGAGAATTTGAAATGTCAATGATGGGAGAATTAACGTTCTTCCTTGGACTTCAAATTAAACAACTCAAAGATGACATTTTTGTGTCTCAAACCAAATACTGCAAAGAGATTCTCAAGAAGTTTGGAATGGACACTTTCAGAGGAAGCTAACACACCCATGGGAACTTCATGCTATTTAGACAAGGATGAATCAGGTTTGGAAATTAATCAATCTATGTATAGAGGTATGATAGGTTCACTATTATACTTAACTACAAGTAGACCTGATATTATGCATTATGTTTGTGTGTGTGCTAGATTTCAAGCATTTCCAAAAGAATCTCATTTAACTACAGTAAAAAGAATTTTAAAATATTTAAAAGGAACTACAGGTTTTGGTTTATGGTATCCATCTGAAGCTTCTCCTAGTTTAATAGGTTATTCTGATGCTGATTATGGTGGATGTAAAATAGATAGAAAGAGTACTAGTGGAACATGTCATTTGTTAGGATCATCATTAGTGTCTTGGCATTCTAAGAAACAAGCATGTGTTGCTTTATCCACTATTGAAGCTAAATATATTGCAGCTGGTAATTGTTATGCTCAAATTTTGTGGATGAAACAACAATTAGAAGACTATAGTATTTTTCTAAGTGATATTCCTTTGATGTGTGATAATACAAGTACAATAAATCTAACTAAGAATCCAGTAATGCACTCTAGAACTAAGCATATAGAGATTAGACATCACTTTTTAAGAGATCATATTAGCAAAGGAAACTGTAAAATTGAATATGTTGATACAAAACATCAATTAGCAGATATTTTTACTAAACCTCTTCCAAAGGATAGATTCTATGAACTTATAAGATACTTAGGAATATTAGAAATAGCCTAAACTCTGCTTAACTAATCAATATTTATATTTTGTACTGTAATAATCGATTATATAGGGAAATAATCGATTATCAATGTATTTTTTGGGCAGGGATGAAGAAATTGCTTAAATTTTGTAATAGTAATGAGATGAAGAGTTCTAACTTCTTCAGAATTATTGTTTGTTTGCAATGATTGAGGGGAAGTTGTTTATTTGTGTTATGCACTTATTGAGGGAGAGCTTTCATATTTTTTTATCATAATCAAAATAGGGGGAGAAATTATTTAAAGCCTCTTATGTTTCTTATGTTTAAATTCTTATGTTTCTCATGTTTATTAAATATAACTGTTGTTTGGTATTTTTAATGTTTTTGTTAGATGTAACAGACAAAATAGGTTATTACAAAAGGGCTTTAAAGGAAATTTTGATCATCATCAAAAAGGGGGAGATTGTTTAAACATACAAGGATATGGATGTTGAACATACATGAATATGAAGCCTGTAAATTTTGATGATGATTCAAGAACAAAGGACTTAAAGATTTGAAGACTTGTAATATTATGTAATAACTCTATTTTTATGATTTTGAGTCTATAATATTATAGTCCAAGATAGCCAGCACATAGTCTACTCTTTAAAGGTTCTAAAAACTCATTTTTATCAAAAACATAATGGATTAATCGATTAAATGGTAGGATAATCGATTATTACAGAGAGAAAAACCATTTTCAGCATCTGCTCTCTGGAATAATCGATTAAAGCCCCTGTTAATTGATTAACAGGGCTGTTAATCGATTAAATGCTCAGTTAATCGATTAAACTGAGTCGTTTTAGGTTCCAGGTGAATTTGGCTCTAGAATAATCGATTAACATTCAAGCTAATCGATTATTTCAATCAGATATGTGTTTTGAAGTTCAAAATTGGACCAAGTTTCGAAAACCCTATTCCCAATTCATCTATTTTCAAAAAACCCCAATTCCCAAACCCTAATCTCTCTACTTAAGGTTCTCTAAGGCTCTCTGCAAATAGAACAACCTTTTTGAAACAAAAGTTGTGAGTTGTGACTGCCAGAGAACTGTTTGTTGGAGGAAAAATGGGCTTTTGGAACCTAGTGTGGGCTAGAAGCGATAAGAATCACTAAGTGGGTTTTCTTGGTGGATTGTGTGTTGTGCCGTGTCTAGGGAAAGTTGTTGTTCATCCTTTATGGGATTCAAAGGAGGTGTTCATCTCTTGTGTGACTCAAGAGAGGTGTATTCTTTACCTTATCTTCTTACTTGTAATCTGATTGTATAACTGTGATTATAGTGACAGCGTTAATCCTCTGTTTGAGTGATTAGCAACTGGACGTAGGGTCTTTTGATCCGAACCAGTATAAGTCATTTGTTTAATACTATATCCTTGCTCTATTTACTTTACACAGTATTTTTAATCGGTGAAATTTGGAGAAATTTTTAAAAAACCCTAGTTTTTGTTAAGAAACCAATTCACCCCCCCCCCCCCCTCTTGGTTTTTGTCCGGAAACGCAAACATTCCGCTGTGCGATTCTAACACCTTCTTTCCTCATGTATTTTCTGACACTCAAATAATTGTTCCACCTTCATCTCCCAGTCGAGATATTCTTCCACATTGTCCTTACTATGAAAGGGTGGAAGGTCGACCTTAGGTTCCCTAGGAGGTTCCATCCTAGGTCTATGATGCCTAGGTGGAGATGGTTGATAGTAATCATCATTATGATGACTACTATAGTTTTCTAAATGGGAGTGGAGTTCCTCATGTTGTTCATTTCTTCTCCTAGAACCCGCATTTTTATTTTTATTTTTGTTTTTATCTTCTAGTAATTGGCTAACATAGCCCTTATTTCTTCATCTTTTTTTTTCAATTTTTTCTTCTAATGACCTAAGCTTATACCTAACCAAAGCATGTTCCTTAGATCTATGGTAACTCCCGCCCACACTAGAATGACTTGATTGTGCATGAGAATGGTTACTCATTTTGTTCAAGAAAGTTTGTTACAAAGATTTGAGAAATTGTTTTTACAAAATGAAGTGACAAAGGTTTTCACAAAATAAGTTTTCAAGTGTGTGTGTCAGACCCTTAAGACCAAAGGAAGGTCAACTACTAATTAGAGACTCACCTAGATTTTTACCACGAAAAATTAAATTCTAATTACAAAAGTTTAACACAAAGTAAACTAGACGAACCCTAGGATAAAAGTTCAAGTGACACTTAATGAGCCTCTTGGGACACTTTCACAAGACTAAAGTTATAATATTACAATGTATCAAAGACATTTTTCGAAGACACCCAAGAAAATTTAAAGTACAAAGAAAAATTACAAGACAAATCCGTGACAAAAATTAACAAAGGAAATTAGTGATTGAATTTTGCTGTAATAAGTCTTTTGTGACGAAAACGGTTCACGACTATTTGGTTTTGTGACGAATTTGGAGAACTTTTCGTCACAACTTGAAGGCTCCTTTCCGGTTTGTGTTTACACTCTTCTTGTGCCCGAGTTTGGCTTCTAAGCTCCTTCAAAGACAACCTTCTCCTTTCTTCTTAACAACACCTAAGATGTTACCTTGAAGAAGAAGTGAGCTTCCAAGAGAACAAGGGAAAAACACAACGATTATCTGACTTAAGAGCTTTGAGATGAAAGTAATCAGAACACAAGAAAAGCTTACACAAGGAATGGACACAATCAAATGATTAGATTTATTGTTTGACAAAACTTAAGAAATCCAACAAGACAAGCAAGAAAATTTGGCAATTTGAAAGAGAAGGTACTAAAAATGGATATGGAATGGATTACAAAAATAAAGGACTCAAGTTGAATCACTTATAAGCTCAATTTAAGCTTGGTCGAATTATACACGCCCTTAGCCTCTTTTAATACATACACATTTCAATTCCACTTTTGTTTTTAAGGAGTGTAGGACTTATGTAAGAATTGCAAACATATTTTCAACTTTCTTTTCTTTTAGTCTTGGCTTTTCCAATT
This sequence comes from Sphenostylis stenocarpa, assembly GCA_963425845.1. Classification (NCBI taxonomy): domain Eukaryota; kingdom Viridiplantae; phylum Streptophyta; class Magnoliopsida; order Fabales; family Fabaceae; genus Sphenostylis; species Sphenostylis stenocarpa. The sequence goes on along the minus strand of OY731403.1, from coordinate 83,315,521 downwards.
TAAATTCTTTGTATTTTCAAATTCACAATTCAATTATTTTGGTCTTATATGAGACTTAAGCCTTTTACTAATTCAATTCTAACTCAAAAATTTGATTTACACAAGTCCGAACATACCATGCATGGCATATATAATCAACCTTTATTCAACTTTCAAAATTCAAAAAAGTCTAGACTAGTCTCGGTTTGTACAAGAATTTTTTATGTTTAGAATTTTGTCATGGGTCTAATAGCAAAAGAATACTCAAATGTACAAAGCTCTCATTCACTCACCCACCTAAAGAAATGTGGGACTAGTTTTTCTTATACATGTGATGACGGAAGTTCCTAGCTTCAAGTCCCACCTATACCACTTTTAATTACATTTATGAGTTTATATACCAAAAAACTCTCAAATGTTGCAACCAAGAGTTGAACCTTGGACCTCCATGAGTATTTGGAGTGCTTTGGCTGAATTTGATAAGCTAAAATGATATATTCCCTTTTTGTTGAAGCCAAGACTTGAACTTTAAGTGCAACACCTTCAAGTTTGAGCCTTATTTGAAGCCTAGTGTGTTGAAGCCCAGTGTGGTGAGACCCAATGTGTTATAGCCCAGATGGTCTTCCATCATTCTCCCTTTGTGATTGTTCTAATTCAACAAGTTGATTCTCCAAGAGTCACCTTACCATTAATAAATCACCTTCACTGGGTGAAGATTGGGCCTCATCTTGGCTTACGATTTCTTGGTCTTTAATTAACATAATTTTCTTATTAGGACACTTAGAAGCATAATGCACTCGACCAAGACATCGAAAACACTAGATATCCTTGGTCCTCTTCTCTTTGGAGAAGTTGGGTTTTTGTTTTTCCTTTTCACAATTTTTATAGTTTTCTTTTTCTTTTTCTATTTTCCTATCAAGTGGTGTAGACCCCTAATTTTGCCCGGCCTCTCAAAATAAAAGCTAGAAGAACTTTCGCCCGAAGATGGAGTTCATCTGGCTTCCCAAAACCGAGGAAACCTCCCGCAACCAATACAGAGATCGCTCGTCTACACGATAACGGACAAAGGAGACTTCCTATACAGAGATAAAGCTCGCCCAACATGACAAATGAAGGCCAAAGAAGACTTCCTACACGAAGATAAAGCTTCAACGGACATATATCGGCACCAATCCACGTCCGAAAACGGCAAGGAAAGCTTCCCGGGGTCCCAAAATACAAAAACTGGACAAAACAGGTCGAGACCACCATCCCAGGTTTGGGACGGCCGTCCCAAATGTGGGACGGCCGTCCCAAACTCCTGGGGGTCCCAACATGAGTAAAACTGCATTTGGGACGGCCGTCCCAACCCAGACTGGCCGTCCCAGATTGGCACAACGCAGAAATCATGTTTGGGACGGCCGTCCCAAACTCCTGGGGGTCCCAACATGAGTAAAACTGCATTTGGGACGGCCGTCCCAACCCAGACTGGCCGTCCCAGATTGGCACAACGCAGAAATCATGTTTGGGACGGCCGTCCCAACCCAGACGGCCGTCCCAAAGTTCCAGGCGAAAATTTACTATAAATAGGAGCCTCATTTGTCTCATTCCTCACACCAGACAACTCAAAGACTTGTCTTCTTCTCTCCCTCTCTCGAATGATCTTTCTGATTGCCTTTAAAAGGTAACAATCAGTTAAGGAATTTGTATTCCGGCATTCGATTCTTCTAGAAAATTTAGTCGAGTCGAGTCTGTAGACGAGAGGAGAACAATTGTAGAGCGAAGGAATGCCAAAACGCGTCCTCTTTGTACAAGAATCATAATATAAAGCTTGCTACGGAGGTTTTTCTCAATTCTCTTCTTCTTTATTGCTTTATCTATTGTTTTCTGTATGCAATGTAGATAAATCATGTAGATAACCATATTTAAATAACTGTACGAATAAAATAGGGTAAATGCGTAATTTCTAATAATCTTCACTTAATGAATAAATCCGTCATAGGGAACCCGAAAGGGGCGTTGTGGGGGTGCTAACACCTTCCCCACACGTAACTAACTCCCTTACCCAACTCTGGTTATAATGGCCAAGTTGGTTTTTAATAAAATCAACGCCTTTTTTCCTTTTCCAATGTTTCTGGTCAAAACATTGGTGGCGACTCCAAAAGAACCCCTTTTCGAAAACCTTGCTTCTATTAGAGGATAGTTCAGTGTTGAACACCTCGGAAGCAATGAACACAATTTTAACAAAAAACGCGAGTCTCACCCATCTTTTCGCGACCGCTCGCATAAACGTTCGAGACGTCCCCAGGACGTCGGAACGGACGGCGGCGACAGATGGCGACTCCGCTGGGGAAGTCCGAGAGTTGATCCCATTTAGTGACGGATAAATTCAAACTAAGCAAAGATTTGAAATTACGCCTTTACCCTTCTGTATGGGGCAAGAGTGAATACCTATAGGGAGTGGGTGGCAGATACGATCGGTTAGTTGGCACACGGGGCTACTACCGTTGTCGGAAAACCACCAACTCAAGGTGATAACTCTCTTCTTTTGGTCTAAGGGTGTCGACACGGAGTTCCGTGCATGACCCGAGGATTGAGAGATTGAGAGGTCCCTATAATGGGGGCACCTTGGGGACCTTTGGCCTGGTGAGAACAGTTAGAACCACCTAAACCAAGCACGTTTCTGCAGGAAAATCCCACCTCGTGATTAAATAAGCGTGGCTCTGCTCGTGGATGTATGAATTGTGTGTGCATATGTTTGCTGCATTTGTATTGACGCATTAGCATAGGGTAATCATACAACAAACAAAAAAATGAAAAACCCTAAAAATCACAAAAAGCGAAAAGATAAAAGACCTTTATCTCGGACAGTCTTCAGTTAAGCTAGCCTGGTTTCAGGTTCTTTGTAAGCTAAGTAGCCACGTTGACCGACAGAAGAGATAAAGGGTCATAAAAAAAAATATAAAAACGAATGAAAGTCATAAAAATACCTTTTTACAAAATTCTTGGCAAAGTCGTATCATTCATACCACATCATCCAATAAGTGGTAAAACCAAGAGAGAAAATAAATGCACTAAGAAAAGTCTGCATAAACATCATTATAATAAATCTCTCATACATAAACACATTCATTCTAGGATACACCAATCATTTAAAAAAAAACTATAATAAAATTGTTAAAATCATTTAGAAAGTGGCTGGTCTTCCGCCCGTCCTCACTCGTGCTCAGAAAGCCAAGAAGATGGAACATCTGGAAGAACAAAATAAAAAGCTTACTACTGAACTTAACACGCTGAAAGAGCAAATGACGCAAATGTTGGAAATGATGCGTCAGCAGAATATCCATAAAGAAGGTCCTCAAAGCGAACAGGCCTCTCACCAAGAAGAAGAGGAGGAACCCAAGGTCGAGCATGACCAATCCGGTGCAAGGGCAGTACATATCCAGATTCCAGAAGTATCAAAACAACAGCTTACTGCCCTTGAGGTGAGATTAAGAGCCATGGAAGGGCATAATTTTGATGTCAAAGAGGCGGCTGATATGTGCCTCGTCAAAAATAAATAATTCCCTAACAAGTTCAAAACTCCGGACTTCCCAAAATACATGGGAATGACCTGCCCCAAAAGCCATCTTACAATGTACTGCCGTAAGATGGCTGCATATGCGGACAATGAAAAGCTCCTGATTCATTGCTTTCAGGAAAGCTTAGCTGATTCAGCCCTAAATTGGTATATGCAATTGAAAGGAGGGCAAATCCAAACCTGGAGACATCTGGCGGATGCTTTTCTTCGTCGCTATAAGTACAATATTGATCTGACCCCTGAAAGAGCAGATCTACAACTATTAAGCAAGAAAGACGATGAATCCTTCAAAGCATATGCCCAAAGATGGAGGGAATTGGCAGCACAAGTGGAACCTCCTCTATCCGACAAAGAGACTACATCCATGTTCATCAATTCTCTGACGGGTCCCTATTATGACAAAATGATAGGAAACACATCAACACTCTTCGCGGATGTAGTCATTATAGGAGAAAGAGTAGAACAAGGCCTGAAGAGCGGAAGAATTGCACAGCAGAACTCCTCCAACTCTTCTACTCAATTCGTTAAAAAGAGCTTCGGAAAAAAGAAGGAGGGAACCGTAAATGCAATCAACTTGGCCAATCCTTCTTCTTCCTCTCAGCAAACCAAGTCGCGTAGATCAGAAAGGAAGTTCACCCCGATACCCACTTCCTATGCAAGCCTGCTGTTAAAATTAATAGATGCTAAACTCCTCGTACGCGTCCCTCCCAAGAAGATGGAGCCACCCTATCCAGAATGGTATAAGCCAAATGAAAAATGCAATTATCATTCGGACGCTCCAGGACATTCTGTAGATAACTGCATGGCTTTAAAGCATAAGGTCCAAGATTTAATAGATGCGGGATGGATTACCTTTGATGCATCTACTCCAAAGGTGGACGACCAGCCCTTATCAAAGCCCGAGTAAAAGACGGGATAAGGGAGACCAGCAGATTAGGGCTCATCATTTTTTTCATTTTTTTTGCAATAAACATAAAGAAATAATAAAAGCTTCCGATGTATTTCTCGTGATCCTTGCCCATGATCACGAGATTTTTGGTTAAATTGGGCTTTGTAAATATTTTCTTCTATCAATACAATGAGGCATTTTTTTAATATCCATATTCTCTTTCATTCTTTTCTCTCTCATACATTTAATAAAAGAATCTAAAACAAAGCATAACCTATACAGTCATGTCTGTGATTGAAAACTCCTTGGAAGATCTGAAAGCTGAAGACAAATGGATTGAGTCAGACAGTGAGGAGGGGACCATTTCCCCGGACATGCAAAGACTGTTGGAAAAATAAGTTCAATTGATACAGCCCCATAAGGAAAAATAAGTTCAATTTGGGACAAGGAGACAATAAGAAAGAAGTAAATGTCGGTACCCAAATTGATAATGTCAGGGAAGGGGCAATAACGCCTTTGCGCTTATACATTGGATAAAAGCTGTACTGTGGATATGCACAGAAGAATTGTCCGTCAATGAAGATATCTCCAATATAGTCGTTATTGGGGGCACGACGGGAAGCAAAAGAATTTATTCCCCAATGAGCTACAAGATAATGCTCCTAAAAACAAAGGAAAAATAAAGAAACCGAAGAAGAAAAAGAAAGAATCCAAAGGGAAGATTAAGTAGACCTTGGATTAACGGTGCTAAAGCAGTTTCTTCAACGCTCCACCGAAAAATCAAAGTCGTGGTAGGCAACAAATTAATCATGGTTCAAGCTAAAAACTACACTCGAATCAGCGAGCCGTCCACCATACCTTAAATGGATGCGGCTGAAGAAGACATTTGAAAATATGGAAAGACATCCATATAATGAAGAGATATGGATACAGCCCAGGCAAGGGCTTGGAAAGGAGGTTCAAGGAATAAGAGACATCCTAGATTTTAAGGATAATCCTTTAAAGAACAACCCTACAAAAGGATAAGTTGTACGATGAAAAGGGAAGTCTCCCCTCCGTACCTTAAAAAGACGATCTTCCAAAAAGGAGGGATATTAGCATCAAGGGTAGCATTAGTCATTAGATGTCCTTCTTCCAATTTTAAGGGACGTAAACCCAATGACTATTAGAGATCACTCCTCGGGGTGTGCCCAACCCCCGAGCATCGTTAGGGCACGCATTTCCCTAAAATTATAAAAGAATGCTATTCTTACTATCTGCTTCTTTTCCTGCTAAACATGTCTATACCCCATTAAATAACCCTGTTTAGACAAACGTTTTGTTCCAAAATGCGTCAAAATAATCAAAACGCCATATGAAGCCAAAGTTAACATGATTGATTAGCTAGAGACACGAATAAGAAAATCGTGTTTCGACAATGTTTGAGAAAAGAAATTATTATTAAAAGAAGCCCGTCAAGGTCAAAGGCCAAGACAAAAAGATAAAAGGGCAAAATCCTAGGCAGACTAGGAATGTTAATCAGTCATAAAGTAATCAGCTGAAGACGCTACCTCATTAAAACAAAACGTTTGTTTGAACTAGCCTAAACACTAACCAACCTTGGCTAGCCATTCTTACAGAAACCTTTATTACAAAAAAATCTTACTAAAACACAAGCCTTTGTAATAAATCCCTTTCTTTCTATTCTCTTGACCCTTCATCATAAAGCATTCAAGTAATTGACTGGGAAATGTGGAAATATGGTGATCAATAGGAGGATTGAAAGCCCTAAGGAAAGGAAGAGGGGCATTGACATGACAATTGCTCTACATTCAAAATGATTACTCTTCGGTTATAGCAAAAATCCAAGACGGCAAATCGATACAGCTAATCATGTTGACAAAAGCACATGATGATGGAAGCAAAATTAACAGAAGTCGAATGGGTTCAAAGTCGATACGATCAATTAAACCTTATCGATGAAAAGCGGCTGAATGATATATGTCATGGACAAGCCTATCAAAAGAAGATCAAAAAGGCTTATGATAAAAAGGTCCACCCTCATACTTATCAAGAAGGGGATCTAGTATAAAGAAATTGCTTCCAGCCCAGAAGGATAAAATTGGAAAATGGGCAGCAAATTACGAAGGACCCTTTGTGGTCAAAAGAGCTTTCTCAGGAGGGGCACTTATCCTCACCAATATGGATGGAGAGGAACTTCGACACCCAATCAATTCAGACGCGGTGAAGAAGTATTATGCTTGAAGACATTGCTCATGACCCGTCAGGAATGAAAACCCGCAAAGGGCATCCCTGGGCAAAAGATAGGGTCCATATCCCTCGCTAGGATACGTCCTAGGCAAAAAGAAGAGGTAAAAAAAAAAGTAAATAAATAAAAAAAAACTAAGAGCAATGGTTACTTTAGTCAAAAATCGAAAAGGCGGCTAAAGTAACATTCTTCCAGAAGCAAGCAGTCTGCATGGTCTTCACTCTGAGCTCAGGCATCTCAACTGAAGCAATTAGGAGAACCAGGGGGCAGATATCATGGACATGACTGTTTAAGCCTATACAGTATAGCCAACCCTGACTACCCATTCTTCTAAATACCTTTTGTAATCCTTCTGTAAAAGAAATAAACTTTTGCTCATTTATCAATAAAATTCCCTTTTATTTCCTTTCTCTTGACCAAATATTATGGAAATGCCTCTTTATTGATAAATCATAAATATGCGCAAAGACTTTTAATCAAAGATCAAACATGCATCTAAAAAAGGGAAGCATAACAAAAAAAAAAGAAGATAATAAAGGCCTGCTAGTATATTCTTAGGTAAAAACCAGGGTAGCCTGCTAGATCGGAAATCCCAAAAAGAGCGGTCTAGGCAAAAGATACGGCAAAAGCCCCCTAAGATATTCTAGGCAAAAATTAAGGCAGCCCGCTAGATCGAAAACCCGTAAAGGGCGGTCTAGACAAAAGATAGGGCCAAAACCAAAAGATGAGTAAAAGATGAGCCCATCATTAAGGTCATAAAAAAAGGAGCCCATCGGCATATTCATGAGAAGCCAACGGGAGAAGGCCAGTTACTTTCTAAATGCATCCAAAATAAATAAACAATAGATTGCATTTAGGACATTCACACACAAAGTAGTTGCATAATACGACTTTGTCAAAATCAAGAAAAATAATTTTCTTCAAACAAGAATAATAAAACATGCATATAAGGAGGATAGTCTCCATGCTTGTGATTGAAAATAGAAGGCGCCAAAATCTAGCGTCTAAATGAAAATCAAAATCGCGAAAGGCGAAATCAAAAACCATTTCAGCAGAATAAAGAGCTTTAAGAAAACCATAGCTCCAACCATTCTCCTCAAATCCCAATAGAAGGAGGGTACATCAAAAAAGGCCAACGGAAAGGCCCGATGATCCCCAAGCGGATCCTTGCCTACTCTAGAGGCAAAACAAAAATAATTACTCCATGACTCAGCATCATCATCACATGAGTCATCAAACCATAATCATTTAAAGATCCGACCACTATCCTTCCATCCAAGGAAAAGGAAGTCATCAACCTTCTACACCAATAAAAGAAGGAGAAGAAAAGCCAATGGAAAAGGCTTGATCATCCTCAAGAGGATCCTTGCCTATTCAAAGGCAGAAAAATACTCCCTGACTCAACACCACCACATGAGTCATCAAACATAGTCATTCAAAGCTGCAATAAGCATCCTTCCATCTAAGAAAGAAGGACACCATCAAAATGAAAAAAGCCAAATGGAAAGGCTTGACCATCCCCAAGAGGATCCTTGCCTACTCCAAAGGCAAAACAAAAAGACTACTTAACGACTCAGCTTCATCGCCACATGAGTCATCAAGCACACTCATGCAAGAGTCTCCGTCACTTCCCCAAAGCAGAATAAGGAGAATAAGGAGAATAAGGACTACATAAGAGTCCATCAAAGAAAATACGGAATCAAATCCTCCACATCACTAGGGGGCAACCAAAGGAAAAGAAAGAAAAACTTTTCATCCCCTAACAGAGGCCACCACAGAAAAAGGCCAAATAAAAAATCTCCAAGAAAAGTATATCAAGAAAAGTCTACAAAAAGATAAAAAGAGGAAAACAAATTTTTCCATCTTCCAGCTCAAATAAGAAGCTTCACAAAGCCAGGAGCCAAGACTCCATCAAATTTGGATCCCCAGGAAACCGACAGACTCCTCGGTGAATCCCAAAAAAGAAAAAGAAGAAAAAACTCTTCATTCTTCTCAATAAAGAGCCTCACAAAAGTTAGAGCCAAGACTCCATTGAAGCACTTGGTGGATTTGATGAAGACATAGATATAACTTAGGTTGTGGGTGTGTAGATGATTGGGTTTTTAAGCTTAAGCACTTAATCTCTTGATAGGCCATTATATTTTGTGATAAGCACCTTAAAATGTTGCATCTCATTGAAAATCATTTTTCTGCATGAAAGACTTACGTTTAAATATTAAAAGAATAAACTAAAGTTTTTTTAATCTGTTGAAAAGGATTTTCAATCTGTTAAAATCTCTTATCATAATAAATGGTCATACATAATCGAAAATTAAATTGATTGATTCACAGAATCAATAAGTTAAAATAACTCAATAAATTTTCAATATCAAGTTTCGCATTTTCAATCTGTTGAAATGATTTTAAATTTGTTGAAACAGAAAGACCTGTTTCAGTCTAAGAGTTTTTAGAAAATCAATCTGTTGAAATATTTTTCAATCTGTTGAAACAGAGAGACTATTTTTTTAACTAAGTGTTTGCAGGAATTTAATCTGTTGAAATGATTTTCAATCGATTGAAACAGAGACCGTCATTTTTCATTAAGTTGTTTTAATCCATTAAAACTCGAATCAATCGATTAAATGGAACTTTAAATGAAATCAATCGATTAAATCGATGTCTTAATCGATTAAATGGAACTTTAAATGAAATCAATCGATTGAACCAATCTTTTAATCGATTGAAATAATACTCTGATCGATCATAGTTTTGTTCTAATCGATCATAACTCAGTCTAATCGATCATAGTTTTATTCTGATCGATCATAACTCGATCTAATCGATCATACTTCGTTTTAATCGATCGAGTCTCTTCTAAACATGTTTTACTCGCTAACCAACTTATCTTTTGACTCTCTAAAACAGTTTTTAACAGATGAAACGTTCGTTTTTCTGATTTACTCTATATATACAGATTTGATCTATCTTTTGAATATACAATACAACACACTACTTGAGAAAACTTGTGAAATCAATCTGTGAAAATTTCATACGTAACTTTCTCTGCATTCAAGAATCTTTTTCATATCATAAGGTGTTGTGATCAGAATTGTGGTCATTCAAAGAGAGAAAGTGCTGATAGAATTGGTTCTGGACAATTAGAAACTTCAAGTCCAGGTTTTTTCTTTTCATATTCTTTTGTAAAGTTTGATTGTGCAGGTTGGATTGTAATCTGCACTTGGTACAATGAATCGGATTTGGTTACTCGGGTGGTTTTCAAGATTCTGTCTTGTGGGTTTTGCAAGATAGTTCTTGGGGTAGATTGGTGAGTATCTACTGGTTGTAATTTTCACTTGGTATTAGTGGAACTTGACTGGTTTGTCAAGAACTCGGATGTAGCTCGGATTAGAGTGAACCAAGTATAAACTTGTGTGTTAATATTCTTCTTTCATCTCTTTTAATTTCTGTCTTTAATTGTGCTCGTGTCTAAATCAAATTACCTTTGCAAAGATTGAATAAAGATAACTCATTCTTCCAAAAGAAAGTAAGATTTGCGAAAAAGTTTTAAAGTTCAATTCACCCCCTCTTGAACTCAACCATTAATTCTTTCAATTGGCATCGAGCTGGTTCTTGTAAGTTACTCAAGGAATCGGTCCAATGGTCGAGGGAAAGATGAATTTTTAGAAGGAGCCTCCATAAACAGGCCTCCACTTTTTCTCGGTGTGAATTATTCTTTCCGGAAGGTTAGAATGAAAATCTTTATTGAATCTCTTGATAGAGGCATTTGGGAAACAATTGTTAATGGTCCTTACAAACCAACTCATACTGTAGATGGTAAAGTAGTCGAAAAAGATTGGGCTGAATTAACCGATGTAGAAAATAGGAAAGTTCAATATGATTATACTCGCAAAAAATATTATTACCTCTCGCTTTAAATCTTGATGAGTTTTTCAGGGTGTCTCGATGTGCCTCGCCAAAGAGATGTGGGAAATTTTAGAGGTTACACATGAAGGAACGTCTAATGTGAAAAGGGCAAGAAAGCATGAGTTAATCATGGACTATGAGTTGTTTAAAATGCAGCAAGGAGAAACAATTGCAGATGTGCAGAAAAGGTTCACGCACATAGTCAATCATCTAATTGGGTTAGGAAAGACTTTTGACAAAGAAGAGTTGAACATCAAAATTTTAAAGTGTTTGGACAGAACATGGCAACCAAAGGTGACAACGAATATCGGAATCAAGAGACTTGATCGAAATGACTACCGCTTCACTTTTTGGTAAGTTGAGGGAACATGAGTTGGAAATCAATCGGTTCAAAGAACAAGAGAATGCAGAAAAGAAAACTAGAAATATTGTTCTCAAGACAATTGAAGAAAACAGTGGATCTCGAAGAAGATGAATCGAGAGAACTCGACTTTATTGGTTAAGAAATTTGGAAAATTTCTTAGAAGAAAGAAACGGAATTGGCCAAGTAAAAAGGTACAATGATAAAAAGACTCGAATCTGTTCAAAATAATATTACTTGTTATTCTTGTGGTAAACAGGGTCACATAAAGAGTGATTGTCCGGAAAAGACCAAGAATCGAACAAGAAAGAATCAAGATACAAAGGGAAAAAGGCTTATATAGCCTGGCAAGACAATGATTCATCTTCCAACTCGAATCCGAAAGTGAGGAGGTGAACCTGTGCTTGATGGTCGGCCGTGAATCCTCTTCATCACATGTAAGTTCAACTCCTACAGAGAATGAAATGAATTATAGCACATTACTAAATGCTTTCAATGAAATGCATAGTGAAGCCGTAAATTTATCTCATACAAATAATCGGTTGAAAGGTTTAAATAACTCGGTTAGAAAATAGAGTTAAAGTTCTGGAAAATGAACTATTAGAAAGCAAAACAGATTTAGAACATCTAGATATAATCTATGCATCTCGCGAATAATATTGCTGCTAATAAGAAGTGTGAAAAGTGTATTATTCTACAAGATAAGGTTGATTACTTGATTAAAACTTTGTCTAAGTTTACTCAAGGTAAAGAGAATTTAGATGCACTTCTTGGATCTCAAAATTGTGTTTTTGAACATTCTGGAATCGGTACAAACCTAAGATTGGGGTAAAAACTAAAAAATATTTGAACTTCTTTTCATACAGAAAAACAACAAGCATCCCCTTTCTCATCTTGTCATTACTGCATGAAGAAAGGACATACTATAAAATTCTGTCATGCTAGAAAATATTTTGTGCCGCAAGGTAGGAAAAGATGGGTTCCAAAACATGTTAAACGTAAAAATTGACTCCTAAGGACCCAAAATACGTAAGGGTACCAAATACTTGATGTTTGATCTTTCGAGAACAGCAACAAGAGTCCCTTTGGTATCTAGACAGCGGATGCTCAAGGCACATGACAGGTGACATTTCAAAATTCCGAAGTCTGAAATTGAAGAATGGAGGTCATGTGACTTATGGAGACAACAACAGAGGAAGAATTCTAGGTTCCGGAGATATTGGTGATGGTGAATCAGTAATCATTCACAATGTTCTTCCGGTTGAAGGTCTCAAGCACAATCTGATAAGCATAAGTCGGTTATGTGATCTTGGTCACAAAGTCATTTTCAAACTAGAAAAGTGCCTTATCTCAGTGAGCCGAATCCGATACGGTAATGTTGGTAGGTAAGAGGTTAAACAATATATACATGTTAGATATCAAACAGTCTATATCATCTCAAAGTTGTCTTCTTACTAAAGAAGAAGAATCTTGGTTGTGGCATAGAAGACTTGCTCATATACATCTTAAACATCTTGACAAACTGATTTCAAAAGAATTAGTTTCAGGTCGCCTAAGCTTCAGATCTTGAAAGACAAAATCTGTGAAGCTTGTTTGAAAGGCAAACAAACTAGAAAATCTTTTTCAAACAAAAATATTGTTTCAACTTCTAAACCTTTGGAACTGCTTCACATGGATTTGGTTGGTCCTTCAAGGAATAAAAGCCTAGGTGGTAATCTTTATATCATGGTAATTGTTGATGACTTTTCTAGATTTACCTGGACTATCTTTCTTAAAGCCAAATCTGATTCTTACAAATCTTTCAAAAAGCTTGCCAAGGTTTTACATAATGAAAAAGGGTATTTTATTACATCAATTCAAAGTGACAATGGTGGAGAATTTGTAAATGAAAAGTTTGAATCATTTTGTGAAAAGTTTGGCATAAAACACAATTTTTCTCGCTCCAAGAACTCCTCAACGAACGGTGTTGTGGAAAGAAAGAACAGATCTATTGTAGAACTTGCTAGAACAATGTTGTGTGAAAATTCTTTACCTAAATACTTTTGGGCAGATGCAGTAAACACTCGCTTGTCATGTTTTGAATAGAGTCTTGATTAGACCCATGCTTAAGAAAACCCCATATGAACTGCATAAAGGAAGAAAACCCAACTTAAACTATTTCAGAGTTTTTGGATGTACATGTTTCGTTTTAAACAATGGGAAAGAAAATATTGGCAAGTTTGATGAAAAATCTGATAAAGGAATTTTTCTTGGTTACTCAACTCACGGTCATGCATATAGAGTTTACAATTTAAGACTTAAATCGTTGAAGAATCGAGTACATGTTGTGTTTAATGAATCTCCTCGAGTAGTGCAGAATAGAACAATAGATACTTGCAGATGAAGAAGATTTAACTGATAATTCTTATCAGTTGAAACATGCCAAGTAACACGGATCGACGTATCGTTGAAGAAGATGATCCATCAGTGGACCCTCGCAAAAGCTAATTCTCCAACAATTACTGAAGAACAGGAAGAAGATGTTCGGAAGAGCTTCCTAAAGAGTGGATTGTCCCAAGAAATCTCTCTCTAGACAATGTCATCGGGCAAATTAATAAGGGAGTATCTACTAGACATTCTCTTAATCAATTCTCGTAATCATATGGCATTCATTTCACAAATAGAGCCTAAGACAGTTAAAGAAGCATTAAATGATGAATACTGGGTTAGTGCCATGCATGATGAGCTTAATCAATTTGAAAGAAATAAAGTGTGGGAATTAGTTCCTAAAATCAAAGATATCAATGTAATTGGTACTAAGTGGGTATTCAAAAACAAGCTAGATGAACACGGCATTATTACTAGAAATAAAGCTAGGTTGGTAGCCAAAGGGTATAACCAACAAGAGGGTATCGATTTTGATGAAACCTTTGCCCTCGTAGCTAGACTTGAAGCTCGTTAGATTATTATTAGCTTATGCCTGTTTAAGTGGTTTCAGATTACTACGGATGGATGTAAAGAGTGCCTTTCCGAATGGACTCATCAATGAAGAAGTATATGTTTCTCAACCTCCGGGGTTTGAAGATCACAAGCATCCTGACCATGTCTACAAATTAAAAAAGGCCCTTTATGGTTTAAAGCAAGCACCTAGACAATGGTATGAGAGGTTAAGTAACTTCCTAATTGATCAAGGGTACAAGCGAGGTGAGGTTGATAAAACTTTGTTCATTAAGAAATCTGAACTGACATTATTCTAGTGCAGGTGTATGTGGATGATATCATTTTCGGTTCCACTAATAATGTCATGTGTAATAAGTTTGTAAAAGAAATGCAAAGTGAATTTGAAATGTCCATGATGGGAGAATTGAATTTCTTCCTTGGTCTCCAGGTTAAACAATTAAGAAATGGCATTTTTCTTAGTCAATCTAAATACTGCAATGAATTGTTAAAGAAATTTGATATGCAAAACTGCAAGGTATCCTCTACACCCATGTCTACTAACTGTTGTCTAGACTTAGATGAAAAAGGAAAACCTGTTGATCAAACTAAATATAGAGGTTTGATTGGTTCACTACTGTATCTAACTGCTAGTAGACCTGACATTATGTTTAGTGTGTGTCTTTGTGCAAGATTTCAGGCAAATCCAAAGGAATCTCATCTTACTGCTGCCAAAAGGATTCTGAAATACCTCAAGGGAACAAGTTAATGTTGGACTATGGTATCCTGAGGGTGCATCCCTTAAACTTGTTGGATTTTCTGATTCTGACTTTGCAGGATGTAGATTGGACAGAAAAAGTACCTCTGGTACTTGTCATTTACTGGGGAGCAGTCTTATATCGTGGCACAGCAAAAAGCAAGCGTGTGTTGCTCTGTCAACTGCAGAAGTTGAATACATTGCAGCTGGGAGCTGTTGTGCTCAAAGCATTTACCTCAAGCAACAACTAACAGATTATGGAGTGACTCTAAACAAGGTACCTCTGGTTTGTGACAATACTAGTGCAATAAACTTAACTAAGAATCCTATTCAACACTCTAGAACTAAGCATATTGAAATTAGACATCACTTTATTAGAGAACACGTATCTAGGGGTGACTGTGAGATATTATTCGTTGAATCTGAAAAATAGTTAGCTGATTTATTCACTAAATCACTTCCTAGAGACAGACTTAATATGCTTAGGACTGAATTAGGAATTCTAGATATATCTAGTATTGCATAACTAATTTGTTACAGTGATTGTATGTTTTTTTTTTTTAAACAAGCTGATAACAAGTTCAATCGATTAATAATTGCATGAATAACTGGATATTATTTGTTTCAATCGATTGAAATTGCTAAATAATCTATTGATTTCCTGATTCTTACTCTTTGGTATTGATATGTTATTAGTTCAATCGATTAGATAAACTTTTAATCGATTTATTTCATTAATCTTGTAGCTCTGCACACCTTCTTTTATAAATCAATCGATTAAATCTTCGATTCAATCGATTGAATTCACTAATGGTACTCTGAATAATTTTCTTTTACAAAATAATCGATTTAATTTTTTATTCAATCAGTGTATTTCACTTATAAGTATCTACGATTACAAAATCAGTTGGTTTCACGAAATATCAATTGATTATTTTTCTTCTAGGGCTAGTTGTATGTACTTTGTCTCTAACCGATTTCTGCAGAGTAAACTGAAAGCATTTACAACAAGATAAACTTCAACTACTCTCTTAAATATCAAAGATATCCAATAAAAGCTAATTGATACTGATTGGATATCTACTGAGAAGGTAATTAAAGTGTACAGTAGCAATTCTCTCTCCTCTTTATCATCACTGCACAGAAACAATAAATCAGTAAAGACAAAATTTTTTTTTAAGCTGATAAAGATTGTGTATTCTCATTCCTATAGTATTATTTTCTTCTTTGAGCTTCTCTTTTCTCGGTTCTTCTCTGTTCTGTTCATTCCAAAAATCAAATATGTTCAAGCGCACAAAGTCTGGTAGGAAGAAGTCCAGCAGAGGCGAGTCCTCTACGGCAAGGCAAGAACAGAATGTTGGAGGAAGGATTGAAACTTGGTTCAATGGGGACCAAGAGAAAATGGATTTGTTTATCCATGAATTAAGCAGGAAGCAAGTCAACATTCCAAAAATATTAAAGTTCTCTTGGTTTGATGCCGAAGGATTCAGAGGCATTCGGAAGTTACTGCAACATCAAAAACTTCAGACGTTTCTGGAGTTGAATGGTAGAATTTACCCCGACTTAATTAAAGTTTTCTTCACAAATTTATCCTTTGAAGGTTCCACTTTGACAACCCAAGTTAAAGGAGTAGACATTGAGATAACACCTAATGTCCGGAAGGAAGTTGCTTGGAATAAAAGATGTAGGTGTGAAAGTCACCAAAGGATGTACTTCGGATGTTGAAGAATTTAATAAAGTTCAATATTTCCGCTCTTGCTTGAAGAATAGGCATGATTCTGTAAGTTCATTCAACACTGGGAAGTTGAAACTGGAAGAAAGGATTCTCGCTTTCATCGTTTCTTGGCGGCTTACACCCGGGGGAGCAATCATGCGGTGCTAAATGAAGGAGATTTAGTTCGATGTACTTGCATTCATCACGAATACGTGTGAACTGGGTCTTTGTCATCAAGGATCACATGATCAAAGCCAAGAGACTTAGTGACTTCAGGTATCCCTATGCTATTCTGATTTCTAAATTTTTAACACATTTTGGTGTCGATGTTGAAGGAGAACTTGTTGAAACCGTCCAGATCAACAAATGAAATAAATAACTCGTGCTTCACAAAATGGGATTCATTAAAGTTGATGGTGAATGGATCTCGAAAGAAGATGCTTGGGAGAAGTAAAGAAAGTGAAGAAGAAGAGCAAGAGGAAGGAATCAACACCGATATTCCCGGAACTTCGCAACACGTTCGTCCGATCCAATGGAAGAAGTGAACCCAATGGAGATGATTCCATACAATCCACCGCTCGACCGTGGCACTCCTCTGTCTCGATTCGAAAGAACAATGTTACATCAAATGAGCGAACTCGCAACCGACCAAAGGAGGCATATGGAGATGACTAGCCGCTCTGAGGGCTCGGCGAGCATTATTTGGATGAAAATTTCATTGCAAGGTTCCAGCATATTGATAATCAACTAGAAGATATTTACAACAGGATTGTGGAACTGCAATTCAATCAAGGCCCCGGGACGAATGAAGATTTTCTATGTTTACTGTTATTCGTTTTCTTTTCTTAGTTTTTAATGTTCTGTTTTATATTCGGGGTATCCACGTGGCCCCATTGGATCTGTAACTACAACAATCTATTTGATGCGATCAAATAGGGGAGAAGTATTTTGCTTAAAGCTGTCACTACACACACACCACCAAAAATATGTCTCCGGTCTCGTTATTCTTGTTTTGCAGGTGCAGTGGTTATTTGTCTCCATCAAATAGGGGAGATTGAAGCACTTGGTGGATTTGATGAAGACATAGATATAACTTAGGTTGTGGGTGTGTAGATGATTGGGTTTTTAAGCTTAAGCACTTAATCTCTTGATAGGCCATTATATTTTGTGATAAGCACCTTAAAATGTTGCATCTCATTGAAAATCATTTTTCTGCATGAAAGACTTACGTTTAAATATTAAAAGAATAAACTAAAGTTTTTTAATCTGTTGAAAAGGATTTTCAATCTGTTAAAATCTCTTATCATAATAAATGGTCATACATAATCAAAAATTAAATTGATTGATTCAATATTTTTCAATCTGTTGAAATGATTTTAAATCTGTTGAAACAGAAAGACCTGTTTTAGTCTAAGAGTTTTTAGAAAATCAATCTGTTGAAATATTTTCCAATCTGTTGAAACAGAGAGACTATTTTTTTAACTAAGTGTTTGCAGGAATTTAATCTGTGGAAATGATTTTCAATCGATTGAAACAGAGTCGTCATTTTTCATTAAGTTGTTTTAATCCATTAAAACTCGAATCAATCGATTAAATGGAACTTTAAATGAAATCAATCGATTAAATCGATGTCTTAATCGATTAAATGGAACTTTAAATGAAATCAATCGATTGAACCGATCTTTTAATCGATTGAAATAATACTCGATCGATCATAGTTTTGTTCTAATCGATCATAACTCAGTCTAATCGATCATAGTTTTATTCTGATCGATCATAACTCGATCTAATCGATCATACTTCTGTTTTAATCGATCGAGTCTCTTCTAAACCTGTTTTACTTGCTAACCAACTTATCTTTTGACTCTCTAAAACAGTTTTTAATAGATGAAACGTTCTGTTTTTCCGATTTACTCTATATATACAGATTTGATCTATCTTTTGAATATACAATACAACACACTACTTGAGAAAACTTGTGAAATCAATCTGTGAAAATTTCATACGTAACTTTCTCTCGCATTCAAGAATCTTTTTCATATCATAAGGTGCTGTGATCGAATTGTGGTCATTCAAAGAGAGAAAGTGCTTGATAGAATTGGTTCTGGACAATTAGAAACTTCAAGTCCAGGTTTTTTCTTTTCATATTCTTTTGTAAAGTTTGATTGTGCAGGTTGGATTGTAATCTGCACTTGGTACGATGAATTGGATTTGGTTACTGGGTGGTTTTCAAGATTCTGTCTTGTGGGTTTTGCAAGATAGTTCTTGGGGTAGATTGGTGAGTATCTACTGGTTGTAATTTTCACTTGGTATTAGTGGAACTTGACTGGTTTGTCAAGAACTGGATGTAGCTCTGGATTAGAGTGAACCAGTATAAACTTGTGTGTTAATATTCTTCTTTCATCTCTTTTAATTTCTGTCTTTAATTGTGCTGTGTCTAAATCAAATTACCTTTGCAAAGATTGAATAAAGATAACTCATTCTTCCAAAAGAAAGTAAGATTTGCGAAAAAGTTTTAAAGTTCAATTCACCCCCCCTCTTGAACTCAACCATTAATTCTTTCATCCATCATAAAAAATCAAACCAAGGATTTGATCCCCAAGAAGCAAAGAAAAATTCCCCAGGGATCTCCAAAAAGAAAAGAGGAAGAAAAAAGATATCTTTCTCATCCAAAGATCAAGCCAATGTGCATAAAAGGAGCACATATGCAAAAGCTAAATCGCAAAAAAAGAGAAATTGCAAGAAAAGGGTAGAAACCCATTCCCCAGCAAAATAAGAGCATAGGCAAAGCCAGCTCAAACAACAACAACCCATAAGGAGTCGAAAACTCCATTTCTCCCTCGGAGGGCAATTCAAAATAGATCTCCGGAATGAAATCAATCCCCAGTGGATCATCAACAACAAAATCCCCAAGTGGATCTTCGCCTAATCAAGAGGCATAATCAATAAGAGAACTCAAAATCCCCAGCGAGCCTACCAAATGAAGGCAAAACTACAAGTTTATATCCTCAGGGAATTGCGTATAAATTCCCAAATACAGATATCCCCAGTGAAAAGCAAAGTCTTCACTTCCAACAGGCAAGCAGAAAGCCAATATCCCCAAGAAACGGGAAATCAACCTATACAGGAGGCAATCCAAAACCTAAGTCTTCACCACTATTGAAGCATCTGCCTAAATCAAGAGGCACAACCAAATAGAAATCACATCCCCAAGTGGGTTCTTGCCTAAACAAAAGGCACAATCAACAAAAAGCTCAAATCCCCAGAGGATTTCCGCCTGATCAAGAGGCGCAACCAAACAAAAATCTCACCAAGTGGATTTCCGCCTAATCAAGAGGCGCAACTAATAGAAATCAAAATCCCCAAAGGATTCCTGCCTAAACAAGAGGCAACCAACAAAGAATCCCCGGCAAAGCCGGATGGCTAAACAAAAAAGCCAAAATCAAAGAATCCCCGGTCAAGACCGGATGGCTAAAAGAAAAAGCCAAAACAATGAAATCCCCCGTCAAGACCGGATGGCTAAAAGAAAAAGCCAAAACAATGAAACCCCCGGTCAAGACCGGATGACTAAAAGAAAAAGCCAAAATACAGAAATCCCCGGTCAAGATCGGATGGCTAAAAGAAAAAGCCAAAACAATGAAATCCCCATGGCTAAACAGAAAAGCCAAAATCAAAGAATCCCCGGCAAAAGCCGGATGGCTAAAACAAGAAAAGCCAAAATACAGAAATCCCTGGTAAAACCAGATGACTAAAACAGAAAAGTCAAAAAGAAAAATCAATTACTCCCCAGAGACGCATGACCAAAAACAGTAAGTCGTCAACTCATCTCCAAAAAACAGATGATCATAGGATTGACTACAAAAAAAAAAGTTCATCCTATAAGCCTTGCGAAAAAGGCTTATCATTCACACCGGGTGGGGGTGTGTACTCACCTAAGCCTTGTGAAAAAGGCTTATCATTCACACCGGGTGAGGGTTTGTACTCACCTAAGCCTTGTGAAAAAGGGCTTATCATTCACACCGGGTGGGGGTGTGTACTCACCTAAGCCTTGTGAAAAAGGCTTATCATTCACACCGGGTGGGGGTGTGTACTCACCTAAGCCTTGTGAAAAAGGCTTATCATTCACACCGGGTGGGGGTGTGTACTCACCTAAGCCTTGTGAAAAAGGCTTATCATTCACACCGGGTGGGGGTGTGTACTCACCTAAGCCTTGTGAAAAAGGCTTATCATTCACACCGGGTGGGGGTGTGTACTCACCTAAGCCTTGTGAAAAAGGCTTATCATTCACACCGGGTGGGGGTGTGTACTCACCTAAGCCTTGTGAAAAAGGCTTATCATTCACACCGGGTGGGGGTGTGTACTCACCTAAGCCTTGTGAAAAAGGTTTATCATTCACACCGGGTGGGGGTGTGTACTCACCTAAGCCTTGTAAAAAAGGTTTATCATTCACACGGGGTGAGGGTGCATACTCACCTAAGCCTTGCAGAATAAGGCTTATAAAAAACCTAGCAAAAATGCATCAGGTGGGGTAAAAATACTCACCGGGAGCATTGCAAAAAACGGGTGCAAAGACCTTGCTTCTATTAGAGGATAGTTCGGTGTTGAGCACCTCGGAAGTAAGTACCCATAAGAGTTTAAGCAAAACGTAAACTCATACCAGGTGAGGGTAGGTACTTACCAAAACCATCGCAGAACAAGGTTCATACCTAGTGGGGGTAGATACCCACAAAAGTCTAGTAAAAATACAGACTTATACCCGGTGAGGGTAAGTACTCACCAAAGCCTTAGAAAAAGAAGGCTCAAACCAGATAGGGGTTAGTACCTATCAAAATATTTATCATCCGGAGGATCAGCAAGGAGCAGCATCCGAAGGATAGCCGGGCAAAAGGGTTAACTCCTTCCCCTACCAACTAATTTTGTCGGCATATTAAAACCAACGAATTAGTTAGGCAAGTGAAGGGGGGGGGGCAGCTGTAGACCCCTAATTTTGCCCGGCCTCTCAAAATAAAAGCTAGAAGAACTTTCGCCCGAAGATGGAGTTCATCTGGCTTCCCAAAACCGAGGAAACCTCCCGCAACCAATACAGAGATCGCTCGTCTACACGATAACGGACAAAGGAGACTTCCTATACAGAGATAAAGCTCGCCCAACATGACAAATGAAGGCTAAAGAAGACTTCCTACACGAAGATAAAGCTTCAACGGACATATATCGGCACCAATCCACGTCCGAAAACGGCAAGGAAAGCTTCCCGGGGTCCCAAAATACAAAAACTGGACAAAACAGGTTGAGACCACCATCCCAGGTTTGGGACGGCCGTCCCAACTGCAATTAAGCAGTTGGGACGCGCATCCCAAATGTGGGACGGCCGTCCCAAACTCCTGGGGGTCCCAACATGAGTAAAACTGCATTTGGGACGGCCGTCCCAACCCAGACTGGCCGTCCCAGATTGGCACAACGCAGAAATCATGTTTGGGACGGCCGTCCCAACCCAGACGGCCGTCCCAAAGTTCCAGGCGAAAATTTACTATAAATAGGAGCCTCATTTGTCTCATTCCTCACACCAGACAACTCAGAGACTTGTCTTCTTCTCTCCCTCTCTCGAATGATCTTTCTGATTGCCTTTAAAAGGTAACAATCAGTTAAGGAATTTGTATTCTGGCATTCGATTCTTCTAGAAAATTTAGTTGAGTCGAGTCTGTAGACGAGAGGAGAACAATTGTAGAGCGAAGGACTGCCAAAACGCGTCCTCTTTGTACAAGAATCATAATATAAAGCTTGCTACGGAGGTTTTTCTCAATTCTCTTCTTCTTTATTGCTTTATCTATTGTTTTCTGTATGCAATGTAGATAAATCATGTAGATAACCATATTTAAATAACTGTACGAATAAAATAGGGTAAATGCGTAATTTCTCATAATCTTCACTTAATGAATAAATCCGTCATAGGGAACCCGAAAGGGGCGTTGTGGGGGTGCTAACACCTTCCCCACACGTAACTAACTCCCTTACCCAACTCTGGTTATAATGGCCAAGTTGGTTTGTAATAAAATCAACGCCTTTTCTCCTTTTCCAATGTTTCTGGTCAAAACATTGGTGGCGACTCCAAAAGAACCCCTTTTCGAAAACCTTGCTTCTATTAGAGGATAGTTCAGTGTTGAACACCTCGGAAGCAATGAACACAATTTTAACAAAAAACGCGAGTCTCACCCATCTTTTCGCGACCGCTCGCATAAACGTTCGAGACGTCCCCAGGACGTCGGAACGAATGGCGGCGACAAGTGGCCTTTCAAATTTGGGTTTGGAGGTGGAACCCTCGCTCTTAAGCTCATTCCCAGGGTTAGGGTATTCTCTTTTGTAAAAAAATTTCTTTTTATTTGTTGTTCTACTCTAACGCGCAATTGTACTAATTCATTAAGATCTTGGTAGGGTAGTAACTCTACTCGGTCTCTTATTTCTAGGTTAAGGCCACTTTGGAACCTATTAAGAGTGATTTGTGGTTCTTCCCTTATCCTAGCCCTCATCATTAATAACTCCATCCTCTGTCTATACTCCTCTATGGTCATATATTTTTGTTGGAGTTGTTGGAGCTTCTCCATCAACTCTTTGTTGTCGCCATCAAAAGAGGCTATCAGAGCGATACAATAGTTTTTATATGACTTGCGTATTCTAGAGAAGTGGTCAACGCCTTTAAGTTTTCCGATAACTGGGTTGGATCTAAAGGCGAGGTTTTCGTAAAAGGTTCTATGAAGTCGCCACCAGTGTTTTAACCTTAAACACTGAAAAAGGTAAAAAGACAGTGGTTTTTTAGAAAAACCAACTTTGGCCATTACAACTAGAGTCGGGTAAGAGAGTTAGTTATGTGTGGGGAAGGCGGTAGCACCCCACAACGCCCCTTTTGGGTTCCTTATGATGGACTAGCTTATAAAATAAAGACTAAAGAAATTATGCTTTTACCCTTATTATTTCATCTACTTGTAGAAATTAAACGTCTAGATGGCTCTAATGTTTAATATGCATACAAAGAAATCTATAAAGGAGATTATGTGAAAGAAAACCTCCGAGGCAAGCTTTGTATTAAGTGTTCAGAGATTGAGGATGCTTTTTGGCTATCCCCTCACTTTACAACGCTGCTCATGCCTCTATCGACAAAAGAATTCTAACTACAGAGTGTCTAAAAAGAGCACTCGAACTCTAGAAATGCGTCAGAGAGGTTTAAGAAGAGTATAGGGACTCAAAATCTATGCAGAAGTGTGTCAAATGAGGAGGGGGAGAGGCCTATTTATAGGGATTCGTGCCTGTCAGGGGTGAGACGGTCATCTCGACCCTTGTCAGGCGAGACGAGCATCTCGTCTCACAAGTGGTGAGACGACCGCCTCGACTCTTTGGCGAGGACTCTCTTATTTTTGTGTACAAGAGGCCTTCCTATTCTACTATGGAGTCTAGTACATATGCCTAGGGACCTAAAGAGGTTTTGTCCATCTTTGAATGGAGGACTTCTGACTTTATTTGTGAAGCCAGGCAAGATTTGGGGTCTACAGTTGCCCCCCTTTTACCCAACAGATTGACCATGGGTTGGTGTGCCATAAGGTCGATTGTCGGGTGAAGGAGTTAACCCTCTTGCCCTGGTCGTCCTCCGGATGCTCCTCTCGACGTGGTAGTTGACCCTTAGGATGATACTTTGTGAAGCTTCAGGATGCTTCCTTGATACGACAGCTAACCCTTTAGCTTTAACAACTAGAGAACCTCGGGATACTCATTTGATTCGGTAGCTGACCTCTTGGTGTTAGTTTTATGCCTCAGGATGCTCCTTTGACGTGGTAGCTAACCCTTTGGCTGATGAAGATGTTCCTTCGAGATGCTCCTTTGAAGCGTTAGCTGACCCCTCGGGTGGTATGTGTGAAGCTTTAGGACGCTCCTTTGATACGGTAGCTGACCCTTTAGCTTTAGAGAACCTTAAGATGCTCCTTTGATGTGGTAGCTGACCCCTTGGTCTCGGTTTGATGCCTTAGGATGCTCCTTTGAAGCGGTAGCTGACCCTTTGGCTGATATGTAGAACTCTATCTTCTAGATACCCCTTTGCTTATGGTGGCTGATCCTTTTGATAGAGAAAAAGGGTGGCGACTTACTGCTCTAGCTCATGCACCGGCTCCATGGAGCGTGGTTGTATTTGAAGGTGTATTTTTGGCTTTTTTGATAGTCGTCCAGCTTGCTGATTGTTGGGGCTTTCTGATGAATGCCTCTTAGGCAAGGATCCACTAGGGGATTCGTTGATTCTAAATGGTGTCTCTGAATAGGCGAATATTCTCGTTGGGGGTGTTGGCTTTTTTGTCTGCCAGTTTTGCCCATGCGTAGGTTCACTGGGGATGGTCTTCTTTTTTTAGCAACCCTTTTTGGGGAATTTGTGCTTCCCTGGGGATCTAATTTTGATAATCTTCTGGGGAGGGAGATGGAGTATTACTTTCTTGAATATGTTGGTGAAGCCTTTATTCTCATTTGGCGGGTACGATGGAGAATGACTGATGACTCATAATGATGATGATGATGATGAGTCGTGCGAAGTTGTTTTTGTTTTCCGAAGTTGGCAATGACCCGCTTGGGGGATAAAGCCTTTTTGTTTTTGTGGATAGTTGCCTTCTCTCTTTTGGCAGAAGGATTTTAGTTTGGATCTTGTTTGATTCCTGGAAGCTCTTGGTTAGTTTCGCCTTTTTCCACGAATTCTTCTTTTTTCTCGCGATTTTGAAATTTGGTTTTTCGGAATGATGCGTGTGCCTTTTTACTTCTTAGTCTTTTTTATGCACGTGACCTTTTTCTAGAGAGAAAAAAGGCAAGCGGGATTTTAAACTAAAGAAGACTTTATTCATAATTTTTTGTTGGATTACAAAACAACAAAAGAAAGATTACAAAAGGGCCCTATTCTGGTGGATCTAATCGCGATGCCGAGGATGGGTCTGATGGAGGGAAATGGTAGAGCATATGTCGCCGAGGAAGGATAATGTTAAGCACATTCTAATTTATGCCATCTATATTCTGGGTGATCCCGTCCAGCCTCTGACCAAAGCTTTCTTGCCTTTGGTTAAACAAATCCTGCCTCAAGGTTAAGATCTGCAGTTGTTAGCACATGTTCTGATAATCTTCATTCATGTGATGGTGGATGCCGGGGAAATCATCTCCGTATTGTTGTTGATAGAATTCCGGGGGCATGGGGATCTCATCCGACGCGTCTAAGTCGCAGAAGTCAATCTCCATGGCGAGTGTCGGGTGTAAGACAACCCCGGATCCCTGGCTGATGAGCATGCCCATATGGACAAGCATAGACCCACTGATAGGCTCTGGTCGGAGGGTCGAGGGTGTTTCTTCCCCGTTGGTACAACCCCATCGCTCGGCAAGAGGCGTGATAAGAGGAGCCATCATAATAGTCCTTACCGGGTGGCTCCCGAAGTCCTTCAATGCCTTCAGGAAGAAGTATTTGGGGTTGCACCGGAATCCCTTATGCATGCAGTATATTACAAAGAGATCAGTTGGGTGATCTTATCTTGACTCTCTTTGCGTCCATGAATGGTCCCTAATAGTAGCTTGTGGCAGATACGAAGTGCAGGGTTTAGAGCCGACCCCTTCAGCTGGGCAGGCACATGCTGGGCTCTAGTAAGGTCTTCCCAGATCTCGCCTGTGGTGAGGCTGGTCGACCTCTAGTATAGTGCGGTTTGGTATTCTGCTGTCAAGATATTGGTTGGTTGGTAGAAACCCATGATGACATTGAATTCATTCAGCATCGTCGTCCTATAAGCCTCATTCATGAAATATGAGATTGCCTTGGCTGAGGGATCCCCGAGATATAGCGCGGGCATGTCCACAAGTGTTATGGAGGCCAGGAACTCCATGGTGGCCTCTTTGTAGATGCGGGTACAAGGAGGTGTTAGGAGGATGTCCCATCCTATCCCATGGATATAATCCCTTACAACATCTATGCATGTAATATTCATGATATGCATCCTATAATATTATTTCAGTTAATATTTTTAGAAGGATTAACTGATGTGTTTTTTGATGAAGAGGTTCCTCTAATATCATGTTTAGCTGTACCATTTTTTTCCGTTTCGGATTTGCCATGACCAAAGAATGATTGTATTGAAGAGCTACTTGTCATATTAGTGCGCTTCTTCCTTTCTTTAGGAATTTCAATCCTCCTATTGATCACTATATCTCCACATTACCCAGTTAATCACTAGAATGTCGTAATGGTAAGGGTCAAGAGAAAAGAAGGAAGATGATAATTAATTCAAAGGTTTGTGTTTTAGAAGGGATTTTTATTCCTGAAAAATGGTCTTTTGTAAGAATGGCTAGTCGTGGTTGGTTAAACTGTTTAGGCTATTTTAAACAAACATTTATTTGTGAGGCTACGTCTTTAACTAAATGTTTCGTGGCACTTGTTTTCGACTTATTGACTTCCCTAGACCACCCTTCGGGTTTTCAATCTAGGATGTTGTG